>JAJJWX010001073.1:0-14206 GCA_023529315.1 Papaver bracteatum | reverse complement strand
CCACTAGTGTAACTTGAGTATTCAAATGCCATGGCATGGTGGAAGTATATCAGCCCGTGGTCCAGTTGTGTGGTATTCATAGGTTTTTACATTGTTTAAACTAGAAGCCGGTGTTCCTTGGATCCACATCTATCCTCATATGGTGCTTTTCTTAGTTGTTGAAAGTTATTGTGAGTTCCTGAGGCTAAAGAAGGGTTATAGAAGAATGGGATTCAGTGACAGTCTAGTGAGAATCAAGATAATACTTGTATTAGTTAATGGTAGCGAGAGCATAACACAACTGCTGGAAGTACTCAGTGATGGAGTGGTTGGTGTTTGTACTCTACTGGAAGTTGAAGTTATGAGCTATGATTTCACTATAATAACTAAGGTATTTCTGAACCCTGTCATAGGTGTTGTTCTCTACTACCTGCACTATGCCTTACATGATTTATATGGATGTTATCGATCCTTGAGTCGATCTTATCAACCAATGAGATGGTTATTCAAACTAGTGGTTTACGGAAGAATGGTGGACACTCAGGTCTTACTCATCGTGTTATATAGTTGCAATGTGTTAGAAATGGTTCACTTCTTGAAATGCGAATCGTTCTCGACACGTCAATGGAGTGCAGTCGAATGGTTGGTTATTATGAATTTTATATCAGCTGTGTGTCTCATGAAAACACCCTGGTACTATGGCAAAGAACCCTGTAAAGTTGAAGTTTACAAGCAAATCATTCTCAGGTGTCATCTGAGTTGGAGCTCGAGTACTGTGGTGGGGGTTGCGGGGTCAGAATTGTTGTTCTTAGCTTCAAACACCTCCACATGCCTAACGGAAATATCTAGCCGGACTGTTCTGAGCTCAACCAACTACCTAAATGAGATTGTGCATGATAATGTGAAGACTATATCTCTTATGGTGCTGATACTCAACTCCAGATGGGAAATTAAAATTGCTTCCTGGGGGCTATCACTACATATCTCATTTTCAACTCCTGATTCAGCTAAGCCTCGCATCACCAAAATTATTATACACAGATTTAAATGGGATAAGTTCACTTCTTCCGATGGCATTACATAGCTTGATGTTATACAGTCTCTACATCAATGAATATACACTTCTTAGAAGGTTTTGGCTTGAAATACTCACCAAAGATAGTTACTTCTCTGGGCAAATCGCCATAATCGACACTCTGAAATAGCTACTCAAATGGTGGAAATGATGATGTTTGCCTCATATGATGGCCTCACTCTAAATGTATGGCACAGTAAAGGATATATGTTGCCTAGATTATTTTAGCAAGAGTTGCTCATCAAATTAGCTGCTTCTCTACATACAGTCACAACTCATCACATTCAAACAACAACTAGCTACAAAAAGTCTCTTCTGCAACAAATGGGATGCCACCTGAGCACTGTTAGTAAAGCTAGTGTTGACCCAATCGATAATTTCAGTAAGAAATAGTCATATATTTGGTTTTTCTCGGCTTACTACAAAGGCAGCAGAATACTCAAGGATACTTATACAGTGAATTGGAGTACTAATCTTGAAGTTGTTATTCTTGGTTGCTGTGGAGTCATTACCAAGACTCGACCTTCCAAATATACTCGTGTTAGTACCCACCAAGCCGCAAATTGCGCCTGCACTAGTTTTGTTTTGCTTCGAGTATTAAGAGAAGTAGAGTTAAGTGTAGTGATCATTTTTGAAGTGGGAGCATTGACTATTTTCGAAGGAAGACTACAACCAAGATGGATACATATACTTCAGATGAGTGGTTTCAAACTGAGATCTTTTTTTATCATGGGCATTATTTTCAACCGGGTTGAACATTCGGACAAGGAGATCACACTCTGTCCCTCATATTTTACTGCATTGTAGAAGGAGCTGCCACAGCTGCAAACTGGGGTTGAACTCATTGCATACCCTTAAGGACAAGGATGATTTGGACAGGTCGGTATTTGGCATGTCCCTTAGTTGTAATGTTAGTGTGCCGTTAGGGGCACCCTCTTGTTGGATGTGGCTAACCCCTGTCACGAGCATCTCCTGTGGGCTGTAGCTGTCCTTTATATTCAAGAGTTTGTATCTAGGATAATTAGATAATGAAAAATGTGAAAACTTATCTTCTTCCTAATTACTTCTGTAACTTCTTCTCTAACAATGTCTTCCTGTTTTCCTTCTAATTCGTCTGATTCTTACTCTAAACCTCTAATTTCCCCAATTTATCATAATATATCTCTATCCTTAGAGATCCAAACTGTTCCTGATAATCCAATTTGTAGTGAGTTCACTACACTTGATCCTGTCGATATCACTCATAAAGTATTTCTCCATTTCCTCGGTGACCGTAACCACGTTGCCTTGGCCGGACTGGATGATATCTTTAAATCTTTCATGAGCAGACTCCGCTACACTAGTTGCTTTATTCTTGTAGTTTCTATACCGGTTTGTCCATGCACGCACAAAATTTTCCTTGAACTTATCCAACCATTGACTCCGACAATACCAGGCGGTAGTCAGATAAACTTTACTCCTGTCGGAAATAAACTTGTCCAATATCTTTTCGTAAATAACCTCGGTAAGAGACCAATAAACTTTCTCCCAATCTCTTAGAAATTCAACCACTTTTTGTGATTTTCCGCATGTTCTTTGTCCACTTTCTCTTTTATCTTGCCTCTCTCATATTCTTCTTCTTTGGGGGATAGTTTGTTCTTGCAAACATCTTCCTCTAGTTGAACAAACATTCTCTTCTTAATATCCGCCTTGGTTGGTTCAAACAAGGTATGAAAATTTTTTATAATATTTTGACGTATATGATATGTACATAGTAAAATTTTTGCGCCCAGGAAGACGTCATATATTGCATTCATTAAGGCGTCCTCTTGATAGGTTATGATAACCCTCGGAAGTTTATTTTCCAGGAAGAATAATTTCAATTGTTGTAATTCCCAATGATAATTATAGTCCCTCTCGTTTTCCATTAAATACCAAGCCAATGTGAATGTTACCTTGTCCGATGTTGAACAACGACATATTGTATTTGTTTGTCTTGTAGGTGCAATCCATCAAAAGAACACCACAACATGTATTTTCCAATTGTGAAAGCAAAGGACGCGAAATGAATATTTGAAGGGGCTTGTTGTCCGGCCCTCTTTTAATGATACGCGTTGATCGCTGTCGTAGGCGTCAAAAATAAATTATACTTTCTAACTACTCAAAATATATAATATAGCAAGGGCAAGAAAGGATCGTTCCCACATAGAGGACTAAGTTGTCAATATGTTTTCGGTTTCCTATATAAAACAATGGGGGAATTTCTGATTTTTATAAATTAAAATAAAATAAAAGCAAAACAAATAAATAAATAAAGCACACAAATCAAAGATGTAAAGATATTGGTTAAGGATTTCGTTTTTATTCACTAACATGCTCTTGTCATAATAACTAGAATTGATATTTAATCTCTCATTATCAAAGGCCCTAGGATACCTTGATCGCAAGAATATCCCGCTAATTCCCTCTTGTCATCAACAAACACATTAAAAGATGCGAGTATGAGTTCTATCTAAGAGAACAACCTAACGTGTAAAAGCACTAATCAAGTTTAATTCCCTAGATGTATTAAGTTCTACGAAATTAGGCCAATTAAAGCAATCGAACGAGAAAAGCGCACTAATTCAATTTAACAAAGGTCATGGTTTACATATGGTTACTAGGATATATCACTACAAGAAATAACCATATTTGTGCTACTTGTATTCAAGATGCATCACTTTTGCGTATGAAACAACCTAAACTAACATTAGATGTGAATACGAGTTCAATCAATTGGCCACTAAACTAAACAAATATTCAAATCATACATGGAGTTATATATAGTGAATCAAGATCGATAATTATGAGACAAAACTAATTTATTAATAAAAGAAGAATGCTTTATGAAATCAAATTAATCCATGACCAATAATAAGATTAACTAATCATACCAATGGAGTTCATAACAAGGAGAAAAAGAAATTCTATCATGTTGTAAACCTTAGAAACAAAAGTAAAAGTAGAGATGAGATCTTCTTCCTGGAATAGAATAAAACCCTTATATACTTTCTATCCTTCCCTGATTTATTATCTAGGTCGCACCATTTTCTGCCAAAAGCCCGCTCCTAAAACACCTATTAGCCAAGACCGGGTCCAAGTCCAACCAGGTCTGAGTCAGGTCACCTCTCACTAGATTGAGTCAACTCGGTTCAATTGTCAGTCCCATGGAACTGACAGTGTACTCCTATGTTGAAGCATTCTAACCTTCACTGCACAACTTCATCCTCACATGCATCTATTCATTCATTCTTCACAACTCAGGCCAATTCCAAAAATTCATCCTTGTACTAACTTTGTGTCACAACCCAGACTCCATTGTCTTCTCTCTACGACTTCCTTGTAGCTCCAATTCCACCACTGCATTGGTTTACACAACTGAAACTCAGCTTCCTTGGTTATTTATCACCTGCAACACCACAGATACAACTCCATTCCCATTAACAGCTCAGTACTCTAGCTCCAATGCCAACATACCCATCTAAACATGAGCATAACACTCCACCAGCATCAACTTCTTAATTAACTCTCATTCTCTTCCTACAAACATCACCAGTCATTCTATTCTAGACTGCACTCATACTATGACCACTCATCCAACTGCAAACTTGAGACGCTTTTGTCTCATCACCAACGCCAACTGCAGCTTCTTCTTGCAATAACTATCTTGTCAACTCCATCACTAACAATTCACTTCTTGAGACTTGAGATCCCTTCATTCCATCACTTCCAATCTCCATCTTCTTCAATTCAGCTTACAAACTTGAGCCTCAATGCCAACAAACCCTTGAACATATCTATCTCCCTGCGACAATGCCATATCCTTTGGCTCCATACCTGCATCATTTCAGCTGCTCCATTCCCATTCTATTACACTTGCAACTTCACCCATTGCCGTCAGCAGCACCATCACCTGCAACCTGAGATTACCACCACCACCGCCAAACTCAGCCAACTTTCTTACTCTGCTAACTCACTGCCATTTAGATCCATTTCTACCAACTGTATCTCAAACTCAGTCTCTCCCATTCAATCACTCCAGCATAAGAACCACATCCAATCAAAGAGCTATCAACCATTCACCTATAATATTTCAATTCTGTAGCATTTCCAGCTGCACCCATGACAATCAACATTCCAACACAATATTCAATCACCTTGCTTCCAAACTCAAATTCCTGCACTTCATAAACATCACCCAACCATTTTCTCAATCAGCTCTAGTCCTCGAAATCTTGTCGGGCTCATACTAATCAAGACTAGACATCAAGTATCATCTCGTCACCACTTTCCCAAATACAAAGCAGAACACTCATCAATCAAGACCATTTCTGCCATCTTCTATTGCTTCACATATTCCACCAACTCCATTAAAACACAACTAATTCACCTCATCTTACCTGCAATTGCATATGACAGCAGCTTCAATGCCTTAACTTTAGTACCATCTGTAGCTGCAATAGATAACATAACTTCACCAACTCTATTTCTTTACACAAACCCATCACCTGCACTTCACTCAAGCTTCTTCCACCTATTGTAGTAGCTTCAACAATTAATTCAAGACCAAAACAATCCCATTCCTTCATCCATTCATCTCAAATAATTCATGGCATCATCAATTCCTCTTCTTCTTCTTCAACATCATCTGCAACACACCCTTCAAGTCCTTCTTCATCTCAAAAACCCTAAATAATCCATTTACAACTTCAATTTCTTCTCTTAACTCGAATTAAATCCATATTCAACCAAAACCCCTTCATATTAACACTTCATGACTTCTAATAGACATAGATCTTCTCCATTCATCTCTGAATTCTACCATCGATAACTCAATTTATATTCCATTGTTCTTCTCGACAGATCCATGGCTTCATCATATGTTTACCAGTAGCAAGCGTCAATCTCTTCTACCAATCCTTGAGTTGCTCTCTTGAAAGTGCCTCCATAACCTCTCTCAATCACCATCAATTTCCCTGAGAAATTGCGCCTCTATTTCCTCCCGTTTCTAAATTTCAGAGAGAAAGAATAATGAGAAGAGAAGATATTTCTCTAGGTGGGCTGTAATGAGTAAAATAACTATAGACGCCCAGCAATTGGATAAGGGCCACCAAATAGTCTTCTTGTAGTATCAGTTCTAGGGAACTGACAAGTTCAATCATTGATTTTGCTCATAATTTCTTCATGCAACATCGATATGAGCTCATTCTTTCGTCGTTAGCTTCGTCTTTTTGTTCTCTACAAGATGATGGGAAGAAAGCCTGGATTTTAACGAGTTTCACTTTCTTTTGCTCAAATGACTCCAAAGTACCTAATAAACTCAAAATCAACCATAAGATACACAATTTCCACGAAAACGAGCAAAGAAAGTATAAACAATAGATAAATATCAAGGTGTTTATGACACCTATCAAATTCCCCCACACTTAGACTTTGCTAGTCCTCGAGCAAATCAGACAAAACTAATTATAAAACATACATACAACTATGTTTCGTCTAGGCTACGGTTACTCTTAGCATAAATAACAAGCCTTTGAACCCCTAGGTGTCCCTAGTGGACGAGTTATAGGCTCGTGAAGGTTTACAAGAGGTCTACCTACAAAACCTATATTTCCAACTTACTAGTTCTCTAAAATGATAGCATCCAAGGCGCTAAGAAGACATAGAAATTATTCACACTAGTCATAAGAAGTTAGACACATAAATGAACACAACATCATCCTTAAAAGTTGAGAAAGAAATAACCATCCCTTATTGAAAGAAATTCGGGTTCGGAGTGATCGAAAGTCTCGACTCTGCCTCACAAGAAAGGGTTTTATGAAGTTTCTCTCAATAATAAATAGCTCTTTATGGGTCACACATGTGTCCAATAGGAATGAATAGAGAATCCTGTGACACGTTGAATAGTAGGAATGCAAAACCCTCCGAATTTTTTTGAAAACCGACATCTTTTATTGTTTTGAAAACCCATTTTTCTGACGATCTCTAAAAAGGAAATCAACCACTTAACGAAGGTGGGAATATGCTTACTTACCTCGTTATCCATTCAGCGTATAGTTAGCACCACTCTTACAGCATCCATAGAAAAATCTCATGTCTTCAATCCTTGTCTTCATCTTCATCTTCGGTCTTCAACTCTTGATGATGAAATCTTGAACTTCGTAGAATCTTGACAATGTAACTCCTTCCTCTAATTCTTGTTGCTTGAAACTTCATTATAGATATTCCTTCTTTCCATTGGCTTTATTGAATGAATACAAAACTAAATATGAACTAAACAAACCAAAATATGATGCAATGATTTTTTATTTTTATTTTTTTGAGACAAGAGAATATAATACAAATAAAAATAAAGATAAAATAAAAAGTACAAAGGCCATGGTGTAAGTACTTTACCACTTGATTCTTCACAACTTGTATGTCTTGATATTATAAACTTCTTGAATTCTCATCTTGATAATTTTTGCTCTTGTACATAAGTCTTCAACTTGTAAAAATTATGTCTGTCTTGTTGCTTTACTTGAATCAAATCTCTCATTTATGTATCGTTGTTTGTAAACTTGAATGTCTTCAACTTTCCTTCAATTTGTGATTCTCCTCTGTTGATGATGATGGTGTTTCTATGGACCTATTGGTGTAGAGAGAGATAATAATGGATGGAGCTAACTCGCGAACAAGATTACAAGTGGTATGAAGTTAGAATTCGATGTCACCATCATGATTGATAAAATAGCACTAAGAGATCAAAATAGTACTTCTATTGGTGGGAGGTTTGGTAGCTCACCATTCTACCCGAGTTTACTTACTATGACACACACTCTAAAAGCACATATTTAGACAAAAGTACAAAGAATTGAAGGTCTGGGTCTCATGATGTAACATGGGTAGTCTCCACTATAGGACCACTACTCTACTACCGAATTCAAGATGCACTCTATTTTTCCATCGCCATGAACAAATCCAACTTTAAATCTCATACAAGTAAGAAACCTGATCAATGCTTCTTCATCTCTAAGTTCACCACTTTATGAGAATCTCGATGTAATCTTAGCGACATGTATGTATGCGACTCTAAACTAACTACAAGTTGGGGTTTTTTATTCACTAATTTACAAAAAAATTGAAATTTTTATAATGCAAATGCTTAACCACTCCCCCGCACTTAAACTTTACATTGTCCTCAATGTAAATTGAATCGTCCAAAGAAAGTCAAGGTGGGAAATCATATAATGATAATGTGACAAGAAATCAGAAGTAAATGCAAAACAAGAAAAAGCTAAAATAAGACAAAAATAAATACAAGACAAGAAATACTCATGCAATGGGTGGCTCCATGCACGCTTGGTTTAAGTCATCACCCTGACTATATTCTTGGCAAGATTCATTCCACATACACCAATAATCAAAAGTTGATCCTTCCCGTAACCTGCTTTGCAAAACATCGCTTCGCACAAATATTAGTAAAGAAAATAGAAGCTAAGCTATCAACCAATAAAAGTTTCCACACTTATTCTTGTTTACACTTGGAAGTGTATGAAGAACATAAAATTCAGGAAATTCTATGGTTTTTTCTTTGCAAACCTGCATAGTATGAGAATCAAAGGTCTCTAATGGAGAAAATCGAGAAACAAAGTCACTCAACAATATTCTTGAAGCACGTACATTCAAACCAATAAGAGGTAAAGGAGAAGAATTAATAGGCAAAGGGTTAGAAAAAACCTTGCAACTCTTGTATTATAGTATCCTCTTCATCTTTAGAAACTTCAATTGAATTACTTACCTATTGCACATTATGGTCCTCTATTGAAACTTGCAATAATTCTTCATTCGTTTCTGCCTTAACCAAAGTCTCGACATCAACATCTTCATATAATCTTTGCATGCTCAATTGGATCTTCCATAATATTGGTCAACCTGTTTAATTCTCAAGATACTCCTCTTTGTTGCAAGGCACATACTCTTTTATGATCCAAATTTCACTATGAGGAATTTTTTAACACCCAAAATGCATCATCCTCAAGCTCCAACCTTTGAATAGGCTCTTGATCATTATTAAGATCAATGCTTGAGTTATCTATAGAAGTGTCATCATAGTCCTCTTCGTCTTCATCTTGATCCCAAAAAGATTCTGTTGTATACCTTTGGGAAATGTCACCATGATTTGGTTCAAGCGATGTATCTTCATAATCATCTTCACTTTCATAGTTAACATAAAGTTGGTCGTCACTGAATTTAGTGTTGCTAGTCTCAAAATCATCCTTTTGAATATGTGAATTATCATTATTAAGATCAAGAGTTGAGTTAACTACACAATTATCAACGAAAGAACCCAAAGGTTGGCCTTTTTCAACATTAACATCAATCAAATATTCATCACAAACCACAGGCACATTAGAATAATCATTGCTTTGAAAACAAAGTTCTTCTTCATACCTTTCTTCTTTGTTTGATCAATATCTCTTGTAATTTAGCAATACCTTCAATGGTTCTTGGAGTTGCTCGCTTGTAGTCTCTTTATCTTTTTTAAACTCTTTGTCGCATAAAGTTGAAAAGTTGTCTAACAAGTTAGAGACTTGTTGTTCACTTAAAGCACAAGAATCCTCCTAATCCTTGTGGCTCGGGTCACACACATACCCGCCATAAGGTTGTTGATACGTATGAGGACCACAATATTCCATAGATATTGATCATAGCCAATAAATTAGTTTTTATTATACCCATGGAATGGTTGGAAGTTATCATGTTGTTGAAATTGTTGGAAACCGTATCCATTGTTCCAATATGCTCCATCCATGAGAAATAAGTACCTGAAACACGATTCTCAAAACAAGGTTAAAAAGCAGAAAATAAAACAAAATAAAAATAAGAAACCAAAAACAAGTGACAACCGGTCATCACTTTCAAAATCTACGCCAAAATTTGATCGCTATTTCATAGGTTTAAAAATAAATAACACTTTCTTACTACTCAAAATATATAATATAGCAAGGGCAAGAAATGATCGTTCCCACAGAGAGGACTAAATTGTCAATATGTTTTCGGTTTCCTATATCAAACAATGGGGGAATTTCTGATTTTCATAAATTAAAATAATATAAAAGCAAAATAACTAAATAAAGCACACAAATCAAAGATGTAAAGATATTGGTTAAGGATTTCTTTTTCATTCACTAACATGCTCTTGTCATAATAACTAGAATTGATATTTAGTCTTTCATTATCAAAGTCCCTAGGATACCATGATCGCAAGAATATCCCGCTAATTCTCTCTTGTCATCAATAAACACATTAAAAGATACGAGTATGGGTTCTATCTAAGAGAACAACCTAACATGTAAAAGCACTAATCAAGTTTAATTCCCTAGATGCATTAAGTTCTATGAAATCAGGCCAATCAAAGCAATCGAACGTGGAAAGCGCACTAATTCAATTTAACAAAGGTCATGGTTCACATATGGTTACTAGATATATCACTACAAGCACAACTATATTTGTGCTACTTGTATTCAAGATGCATCACTTTTACGTATGAAACACCCTAAACTAGCATTAGATGTGAATACGAGTTCAATCAATTGGCCACTCAACTAAAGAAATATTCAAATCATACATGGCGTTATATATAGTGAATCAAGATCAATAATTATGAGACATAACTAATTTATTAATAAAAGAAGCATGCTTTGTGAAATCAAATTAATCCATGACCAATAATAAGATTAACTACCCATATCAATGGAGTTCATAACAAGGAGAAAAAGAAATTCTATCATGTTGTAAACCCTAGAAACAAAAGTAGAAATAGAGATGAAATATTCTTCCTGGAATAAAATAAAACCCTTATATACTTTCTCTCCTTCCCTGATTTCTTAACTAGGTCGCGCCATTTTCTGCCAAAAGCCCGCTCCTAAAACACCTATCAGCCAAGCCCAAGTCCAAGTCCAACCGGGTCTGAGTCAGCTCACCTGTCTCACTAGATTGAGTTAACTCGGTTAAATTGTCAGTCCCATGGAACTGACAGTGTACTCCTCTGTTGAAGCATTCTAACCTTCACTGCACAACTTCATCCTAACATGCATCTATTCATTCATTCTTCAAAACTCAGGCTAATTCCACAAATTCATCCTTGTACTAACTTTGTGTCACAACCCAGACTCCATTATCTTCTCTCTACGACTTCCTTGTAGCTCCAATTCCACCACTGCATTGGTTGACACAACTGCAACTCAGCTTCCTTGGTTATTTATCACCTGCAATACCACAGATACAACTACATTCCTATTAACAGCTCAGTACTCTAGCTCCAATTCCAACACACCCATCTAAACCTGAGCATAACACTCCACCAGCATCAACTTCTTAATCTAACTCTCATTCTCTGCCTGCAAACATCACCAGCCATTCTATTCTAGACTGCACTCATACTATGACCACTCGTACAGCTGCAAACTTGAGCCGCTTTTGTCTCATCACCAACGCCAACTGCATCTTCTTCTTGCAATAACTATCTTGTCAGCTCCAGCACTAACAATTCACTTCTTGCGACTTGATCTCTCTTCATTCCATCAATGTCAAGCTCCATCTTCTTCAATTCAGCTTACAAACTTGAGCCTCAATGCCAACAAACCATTGAACATCTCTAGCTCCCTGCGACAACGACATATCATTTGGCTCCATACCTGCATCATTTCAGCTGATCCATTCCCCGCTGCTACACTTGCAACTTCCAGTCCATTGCAGTCAGCAACACCATTACCTGCAACCTGAGCTTACCACCACCACTTCCAAACTCAGCCAACTTTCTTACTCTGCTAACTCACTGCCATTTAGCTCTATTTCTACCAACTGTATCTCAAACTCAGTCTCTCCCATTCAACCACTCCAGCATAAGAACCACATGCAACTGCAACAGTTATCAGCTTCATTCACCTATAATATTTCAATTCTGTAGCATTTCCAGCTGCACCCATGACAATCAACATTCCAACACAATCTTCAATCACCTTGCTTTCAAACTCAAATCCCTGCACTTCAGAAACATCACCCAACCATTTTCTCAATCAGCTCTCGAGTCCCTGAAATCTTTGCCGGTTCATACCAACTACAAGACTCAACATTAACCATCTCTGTCATCACTTTCCTAGATACAACATCAACACCACTGAACTGCACCAGTTCTATCATCTTCTATTGCTTCACATATTCCACTAACTCCATCAAAACACAACCATTGCACCTCATCTTACCTGCAATTGCATATGACAGCAGCTCCAATGCCTTAACTTTAGTACCATCTGTAGCTGCAATAGATAACATAACTTCACCAACTCTATTTCTTTACATAAACCCATCACCTGCACTTCACTCAAGCTTCTTCCACCAGTTGTAGTATCTTCAACAATTAAATCAAAACCAAAACAATCCCATTCCTTCATCCATTCATCTCAAATAATTCATGGCATCATCAATTCCTCTTCTTTTTCTTCAACATTATCTGCAGCAAACCCTTCATGTCTTTCTTCATCTCAGAAACCCTAAATAATCCATTTCCAACTTCAATTTATTCTATTAACTCGAATTAAATCCAAATTCAACCTAAACCCCTTCATATTAACACTTCCTGACTTCTAATAGACATAAATCTTTTCCATTCATCTCCGTATTCTACCATTAATAACTCAATTTATATTCCCTAGTTCTTCTCGACAGATCCATGGCTTCATCATATGTTTTCCAGTAGCAAGCGTCAATCTCTTCTCCCAATCCTTGAGTTGCTCTCTTGACAGCGCCTCCATAACCTCTCTCAATCACCATCAATTTCCTTGATAAACTACGCCTCTATTTCCTCCCGTTTATAAATTTCAGAGAGAAAGAATAATGAGAAGAGAATATATTTCTCTAGGTGGTCTGTAATGAGTAAAATAACTATATACGCCCAACAATTGGATAAGGGCCACCAAATAATCTTTTTGTAGTATCAGTTCTTAGAAACCGACAAGTTCAATCACCGATTTTGCTCATAATTTCACATGCAACGTCGATATGATCTCATTCTTTCTGTTAGCTTCATGCCTTTTTTTCTCTACAAGATGATGGGAAGAAAGCCTGGATTTTAACGAGTTTCACTTTCTTTTGCTCAAATGACTCCAAAGTACCTAATAAACTCAAAATCAACCATAAGATACACAATTTCCACGAAAATGATCAAAGAAAGTATAAACAATAGATAAATATCAAGGTGTTTATGACACCTATCATGCGTGTAGTTGTGATCCCAAACTATCTTCTCAAATTATTTCATAACGGTCCTCCCTTCCCATTCCACCCTTCAAATAGTTGCTTGTGCGCTATAAATTGTACGTAGAGAAGATACATTCGTCTTATCCTTTTCCTTGAAGCCTCTGAGAATTTGTCTCGGTTTGATAAGTGCTTTGGTCAATCTCTTTACATCCTCAAATTCATGAGGTTTTAGCTTCACAATTAGGGAGTAACCAACAAAAATTTCGATCACTATATGTTATGATGGCCTAAACACAATCTTCTACAATCTCATTCATTTTCCTTGTCTTTTTGATAGAATACAAGCTTAAAAGGGCAATTATCCTTCCTTGTACGAGTCTTTTATACCTTATTAGTCTTCTTTGGATATACATAACCCTTTCTCCTGTGGCTATTCTTCTCCCTGTATTGCCCACTGATAAGTGCCAAATATTGCATATTCATACACCTTTTCATTGGCACTTAACTCATCTTTCGTAGCTTCAAAGTCATATATTATCCCAAATTCAGATTTACCATCTTCAAGAATAAATATTTGTATTAATTAATTTTGTGGTTTTTAAGTACTAAATAAAGCTTTGGAAGAATTGAGAAGACAAAAGAGAAGAAAGTTGGAAGCGTTGCCATACCTCGGCCAAAGCGCATCGCTGGCAACTCGTTTAAAATTCATGGGATTAAACAAACCCATGATCCAAAACCCAAGACCCAAATCCATTTCCACCTCACCCTCGCTTGGATTCTTTCCAAAACATCCACCTCACCCCCATCGATTATTTCAAAACATCCACCACCCCCATCAGTATTCCATTCTATCCATCAATTAAGAAAACATGTTTTGTTTAATTGTTGAGTGAT
>JAJJWX010001070.1:0-167662 GCA_023529315.1 Papaver bracteatum | reverse complement strand
TTTTATTTATTCTTCTTCTTTTTTCTGAATTACTTTACTCACAGAGTACAGAATGTATGCAGGATCTGCCATAGGATTTGAATTAGAAAGCCTCCTAAAACTTAGCGACACCCATGCATATACCACTACCAGTAAGATGTCACTGATGCACTATCTTTGTAAGGTACATATGCTTGTTACACCGTTCTTCATTTTTTTGTTATTTAATTTGAGATTACTCTATTTAAGGTATGTTTGTTGATCTGTTAAAATTCTATTAAAAGATTAATTAATTATATTTATTGTTGATCTTGATTTTCCTCGAATCGCAGGTGATTGCTGCAAAATACCCGAAACTCCTAAACTTTCACAGTACCCTTCCCAGCCTTGAAGCAGCATCAAAGGTCCTCATCTTTCTTAGCATTTTGTCATTGTCAAGTATTGCATAGGATAGATCAGGAATCATTTTCTGTGCAGATAGAATCAAAGTCTTTAGCCGAAGATCTGCTGGAAATTACTAAAGATTTGAAACAGGCTAAAGAAGAACTAGATGAATCTGCAAAAGATGACCATGTGTGGGAAGTTTTTCTAAAGGTATTCTAAGTTAGATCGATTTTCCTTCATGTGCTATGACATCATCTTCTATTTTTGTTGTTTTGGCTTCCAAACGTACACTAAAGATGATAGCATCTTATTTATTCTTTTGTTTACCCCACATTTAGTTAAACCGTGGTTCGATGAATATAACATTCTAATGTCTGACTACATCTGTTCGTGTTAGACATTAGCTGAATTCATAGGCTATGCTGAACCAGGAGTAGCATTATTATCATCATATTCTTCTTTAGTGGTATGCCTTTTCAAACGATGTCTTTAGTTGATTCAGATATCAAGTGCTGCTCTTTCATTTTATTTGCTTACTCTCACTTTGTTTGGTTGGTTAACAGGGCTACAACGCAGAAGCATTAGTTGCTTATTTTGGCAAAGAACCTGCAAAAGACGCATTTGACAAAGGTCTTGACTTTTAGCATCACTATCCCTTACCACCGAAATAGTAGTTTTATTTTATTTTAATCTCCATTAAAGAATTTAATCTAGTAAGTGATGGACAAGACCATCTAATCCAGAATTTAAGATGTTTTTGGGCTTGCTAGTTCATCTCCATGTTACCTGCCGTGCGACTCGCTCTGGTACTTAATTGTTAGGATATAATTGTATATAGTTCATATTGTGGCAAGTTTTCTGTTTGGTCTTCAATCATCTAAATCTTTTTACAATTGATTGCATTACTTGAGGATTTTAGTTCTTTATCTCTTCATTTACTGAGTTCTTTATCGGAAATGTCAGTTACCACAACCTATCAAGCTTCGTGCAACTGTTCCGAAAAAGCACACGAGGAAAATTGCAAGCAAGCAGAAGATGAGAAAAAGAAAGCCAAGAGACAGGCTGAAAAAGAGAGCTAGATATGTAAAACGTTCCATAACAGCGCCGCATCGTAAACGAAGAACCGTGCTTAGTATGCTCAGGACCATGCTGTGTTGCGCCAGGAAACAAAAAGCACTGTGCTATTATTTTTAATCATTAGATAGAGTATTTAATACACCAAGAAGCATCGTGGTGAAAGGCATTTGCCTGGTCATTACTAATATCATCACTTGGCTTAGTCTATATGTTCTATGAAGCCCCAAAATATGCGTGTAATATTAACTATTATGGAACAGTAACAACATTTATAGATGAAGTAAGATTTAACAATCGAAATGTAAGTTCAGAACTGGTCTTTCTATTTTTTAAAGACGACGATTACATATGCTATCTGAATCATATAAATACACCTGAAATTTCTCCAACTAAAACAAATTACAGGCCGATCTTCGACTGATCTACAGGCGTTGTTGATGCTTGAGTTGCTTGCTGCTGCCTTTGGGTAAAGAAACAGTCCAAAACACAATCATCAGATGAGAACTAGAATCATAAAACTACTCTCAACTAGATCACAGAAAAAAGAGTAGATATGAGCAGTTGAGACTCTGGTTGCTTTATGTGTTTATTGGAAAAAATATTAGATAACAAATATAAAGATCTAAAGAATTATTGGAAAGTATGTAATCAACTAAAAATATGTTTAGAGCATGTAGAAACTAACCTAGAAATTACTCCATTGGGGTTCCCATGTGTCTACCATAAATGACGAAATCATTCCCATTTCCAGACACGGGATTTGCATGATGAAAAGTAAAAAAAAATCAAGGATTTGACACCAACGCAAGGAAAAAAATGAGGTATTCTAAAATACCTTTTTATTTTTTTGTGTTGCTGTTGAATTGGACTCAGCATTTTGAGGTGGTTATTGAGCTCATGAGCTCACCGCCACACAAAAGTTGGTAGTAAATAAAGGGCATCATTTGCAAGATAAACAACAACTGTACAGAAATTAGTTTAATCGCCCAACTTTGATGAGCCCCTTCTATTTTTTTTTTATTACATACAGTTCTTTTTCCTGCTGAAATTGGTATAACAAAGTATACTATACTGCAAGCGGCTTCAAAGAGGACAAGCATACTACATACAGGCAACGGAAAGGTTTCATTAACTAGTGTAACAAGAGACGCCAACTTGAACAAATTACTCTTAGAACCTCACAGTGCCTGATTCAGACGAACTGCATGTAGTGTATCTGAAAGTGTACTGCTCAAATGTTAGAACATAAAACATTTAAAAGAAGCTCAGTTATGACTGACTGAAGTTGTTGTGCTATTAATCTCTCTTTCTCTTGCAGCTGGGGTTTTACACAAATTTGACTTTCACTTACGTTTTTTCCACAGCAGCACGTTTCTCAGCAGCCAACAACTGCACCTTCAAAGAATCCTTATTGCCCCAACAAATTCTTTCGTATAACCAAAACCACATGAGACGTTTAATGCTATTGAGTATTGGTTTTTCCGAATAAGAAAATTAGTTAAGACTCTCTATCTAACCTTTGTACGTCTTTTATCATTTAGCTTCTTCTCTTCTTCGGTGATTGTTTTTCCGGAAGAATACGTGTTGCAAATTCATTTCACGTCCTTGGTTGATTAGATTTATAAAATATGACCATCTACTCGAGCATCTTGAATCCTTTCTGGTGCAGATTTGAAGCGAGAGTAAGAGTAGGGGCGAGGTTGAGAGGCTCCAGTGTCCTTTGAGATTGTTGTTTGAGGCTACGCTTAGAGAAAAAACATGTAATCATTGATGATCTTTCACAGGGAAAAAACATTAATTGAACCAAAACAAGCATAAGATTGAAGGTCCATATCCAGTTTCATTAATCAATAACTATCAACTTGCAACAGAAAATTAGGCAAAGTCACCTTGCTCAAAATTTGCACAAGATAATGATATTTTTAGACGCTCTTGGAAACATTAGCAGCATCTCGCTAAATTTCTTCATCCGTTTCTTCCTTTCTGAGTCTTGCTTAGTAGAATAACTAGCGGGTACCACTTTCTCCAATACTGCGGCATGTTTAAAGAGAATCTCTAAAACTTAAGTTCATTAATACACCCAAGAAGACCTTTAATCTTGACAAACTTTAGGTGACATGTAATGAACGGCAAACAAAACCCTGCATCCCAGTAGTCTCCTATGTTTTCTGTATTAAATTTTTACCTGGACAAAATATGATATTAGAACTAACCAAACATTATAGCTCTCAGATTTGGGGTTCGGTAATTATGAAAAATTCATATAAAGTGCTTGATTACCTGGTCACAATAAGGATACTCTTTTCTTCTCTCAATAAAATATGGAAGCTGCTCGTCGTAATATGGCTGGACAATAAGCATTACCCAACGTTAAAGAAAGGCTTATCTAGACTTAAAAATGGGTTACCTTGGGTTACCTTTAGTTGAAACCTGTGATATCTTCAGGGATACAGATTCTATGTTAGGAGAAATCTTTAGGATGTAGAATATGGAAGGCAGGCAGTCCTTCGAAAGGTAGGTCCACAGCTCCAGACATTGTAAATTTTAAAAATCAAGCTGCTGACTGTCTAATATATCAGGAACTCCACCTAAGGCCTTGGTACATCAAAAAGAGAGTGACAGACATCAATCAGATTGTATTTAAAATTTTACACAGCCATTAACTTGTTGCTGAGCACCTAGTTAGTTTTGTGCCAAACAGACAATCTACAGTAACAGCAAGAAAGGAAAAGCAAGACAGGAGTAGTATTGAAGCATAAAACTTTATAAAAGATAACGTTTTACCTAAGTAAACTACATTTTACCCTTTATGCTGTAATTTTTATACTACAATTTCCTGGGGATGCCCCTAAGTGAACGCTCAAGTGCACCCACCTTTCAAGTGCCCCTAAGTGAACGTTCAACCTAAGAAGCAGCAACCCTTGAAAATAACGTGCATAGGCATCATTTTGGATCCGTTTTGACAAATATAGCAGGTTACTTCTTAGACAAGGATGCCCTATCCCATATTGTTTTTACTTCTTGCTGCCATAAGTAGATATATACTCGTTTAATAGTAAATTAGAATGATGTTTCTAACAATTTGTCAAGTTCTGATATTCTTAATCGTAGTGTAAATATGCTTGGTATAAGATTAACTCATATTTTGTGACAAAACATAATAACATATCCTAGGAGGTAATAATACCTCACCTGAGATCATACGGCAGGAGCGAAAAAAAACAAAAAAAAAAAGTTCTATAACTGTCTACCAAAAAGCCTGCAAGGGAAAGAAGGTTAGAAATAATTGAGAAAAAAAGAATGTTTAATTAGAGGCATGCCCTGATGAAACAACGCCTTAATGTTAAGACTTTCACTTTACGCCCTCCGAAAATTCTCACAAAAACGCCGGCATAAAGTTCTTCATTCTCTTGAATCTCATCATAATATTCATCTTCCCTATGAATGTTTATCTCAATATCAACAGTGACTAGAGGTAAAAGATTCTCTAAAAGTCAAACTGGTTGACATGTAACTGTTCAGAATGAAGGATGACAGACTTGGAGCATTCAGTGTAACTTCACTATTACTTCCTTACGATATCTGCAGATTGAACTCAAGATGCTTCAGTTCAGGCAAAGAAAGTTTAAGATCCATACCTTCAAATACAAATTCAGTTGATCTGTAATCAGGTAACCCCGGAAGAACTATTACCAACGACTCTAAAGTAGGAAAACTTGAAAAGAACTTATTCGTTAAAGCCGGTGCCACTGTAGTACAGTGGTAAAGTCACTGGGTGATGATACAAATGACCTTGAGTTAAAACTCGCTAGCACCAAAAATTTCTTTACCGATCAAAATAAAAAAAAAACTTATTCGTTAATTCCTCATCAGTAAACGATAAATCTTCGGGACTTAGATACAATGATTTGAGCTGAGGAAAACTCATTTCACATGGTAGTGTAATGTGGCCGAAACCAAATAAATCCTCACCGGCAGCACTCAAATCCAGCTCCAGCTTCTTCAAAGATTCACATGTACATAGACAAAGAGGAATCTCAAAACACCATTCAGGGGTGACCTGAATATATAGCTCCTGAACATTATGGCTGACAGCAGTGGCGATACATCTATTTATGCATTTATACAACCTATAAGTAGTCGAATAATTGAGAGAACATTCCAGCGAAAACCTTTGCATATCAGAGTTATCACGACCACTGAGTACGTTTGTCACAAACTTTAAGAACCGTTTGGTGGTTCGACGTTCTTCTACATTCCATGACATTAGGCGTCGATTCAGTATCCCTGACTCAGTTGAGATTCACTTTCACACCCGTTTGTTCTATCCATTTGGTGATGACGAGGTAGTTGCAAGCTTATATCTAACTTGAATGTGGTTTATCAATGCCCATTGATCAAGAGACATGTGAAATTCTCTCCGGGGAATAGCTTTGCCACAAGTCCATCCCTCTATCTTTCTGGCAATCAGTCATTTACTCACTATTGCTCGATTATACTATCGCCATTTTCTTCCGTATGATATCCAACAACTTGTCCTTGCGTCTATGTGGAAACGCTTTATAGCGCCATCGGTTATCCATATACGCGAGGAATAACAAGTTGTTGGATATCATATAGAAGAAAATGCGAGAGTATGCGTGAGCAATGCAATAGTGAATAAACGAGTGATTGCTAGAAAGATAGAGGGATAGACTTGTGGCAAAGTTATTCCCAAGCCGGAGAGAATTTCACAAGTCTCTCAATCAACGGGCATTAATAAACCAAATTCAAGTTGATATAAGCTTGCAACTATACCTCGTCATCACCAACTGGGTCGAACAAACGGCTGTGAGAGTGAATCTCGACTGAGTCAAGGATACTGAATAGATGCCTAATATCATCGACTGCAGTGGATTTAATGCGTGGAAGGTCATGGCCTGGAGACTACCTTCGTGGAGGACGTGGGATATGCCATCGTCCGAGGAAAGAGCTATGAGAATGGAAATACCATGGCTGTTGCCGCAAGTAATTAGGGGACAAAAATTAAACGGATAATACAACTTGAATCAAAGGTGTTAGGTTACACAGTTCCCTAGTTCTTTCACGGGATGATATAAAATGACATCAAATAATTATTGGGAAATGGTGATATAAAAAGAAGAGAAGTGTGGCATACCTCCAAATCAAAAGTATGCTAGAACTGTATATAGAAGTAGCAATGGCTTCAAAGGGATTTGAATCTATGTGTCTCGCGAGTTATTAACCATTTTTGTAGAGACAGACAGCAAGCCCTAAAAATAAGAAGGGAAGAATGTTCGGAAAATGGAAAGAAACATATTTTACACTGAATGAGAAGGATTCATAAGAATGGAAACTATTGTTCTAAACTGGTTTCACACACCAAATTCAAGTTTTTGTAATGGAAGGAGAGTGTTAGGGAAAATAGAAGCTAATTTCCTAACTAAGAAAAATGGTTACCTATATGCGCTTATATAATGTGTTAGGATTTTTCCAACTCTTTTAATCCATTAGGAAAGTTAAATAGTCTAACACTTCATTTTCATTACAATATTTATCCTAACTATTGACATTTTACATTTCACATTTATTTTGTAATGTAAATATATTGTCTTTGCTAACTCTTTATAAAACTGTTCAAGTGACTAATAAAAAAATGACATGTGTCTTATTTTCTGACCAGTGAAGAAACACCATGTGTCTAATGTTTACAGGGTACTTTCAGGTGACCCCGGCCACATTCCGACTACCTGAAAATGTCAGGTGCCGGATACCTGAAAATGTCCGGTGCCGGTGAACTGAAAATGTACTTCAGTTCATGACATGCATGTGTCAGATTCAAATTCTTAAAGTGCAAATTTACAACAAAAATGTTGGAGAAACTACAACTCTTATTCATAACCATATCCAGTACATTTTGATCCCAAAAGCAACAATTTGCAACCATTCTAAATTCACATTACAAAACTGAAACATTTGGGAAAATACAACCAACAACCTTCTTGATCAATAACTATCTCCCAACCTTTGGCAGCAACCAGCAAAGTTCACTAAAGAAAACTGGACCAAATTCCTCCTCTCAAGGATGAAAGCTTCCAGAAATCAACCTGCAAAGTATGACAGCAAATATACATACTAAAATTTGATTGACAAAACAAATTAACTATAAAAATTTGCAACATGAATTTAGTTGCCTGGTCAGTTAAATAGACAGACAATTTGTCACTCCAAATCGATGAAAGAAAGATTTGCGACAAAATAATATAGTGCTAATGAAATATATAGGTTCCTACTTCCCCGAGAAGGGTCCAATTGAAATGATGCATATCACATGGTGTGTTTTGTAGATATAAGAAGGGCGAAAGACGATAATATCACTGAATGGTCAGAGATGAAGGCTAACCTCGAGACTAAGGCATAGCAGCTGTGAGACTCTCTTCATGGTAATCCTTGAGTAATATTTAGATACAACCAGGATATTCTGAAAAGAGATAAAACAAACTCATATCAGCTGAGTAATTGGAGGATCAAGCATGACCAGGAGAAAATCACTTTTTATGGATAAAGAAATTACGTTTTCAATGATTCTCTACTTTAGATCTTCTGCAGATTTGTCCTCCAACGATCCTCCAAGCATATTCTTTTCGTTCTCAAACTCAGCTTTGTATGCTTCCCAAAGAGATGTCCATAGGATGACCTCCATTGTGGCGATCTGCTTCAGGAGTACCCTGAAAATGGTATGAAAGGAACACATGATAATCAATTAAACAAAAACCAACAACTAAATGTCTAAACCAAATAAAGGAAATGGACAATCACCAATTCAGGGGTTTAGGCTCATGTATATAATCAATAAGAAAAAAATAACATACCGAAAATTCTGGATCTCAGAGAGATTCTTATCTTCCAAAGTTGGAGTTAAGGAGGCTCGACTGCATTGGATCGTGTTTCGCCAAGATTATGAACCAGCAGATCTTTCTTAATACCTACACGGAAAATTAATGTCAATAAAGTTTCAAAAGAAACTGAGAAATAATGACCTAAAAAACATACATTACCTGCACCATTTGTGTCGGATCTTCTTTAACAGATGGAATATCATATATTGATTTGTAGCAATGGCATTTTTCAAGGTAATCATCGTTGTGGGAGTAGTGCCTACGACAGAAGACAGATAATAAATTGGTGGGGGTACATTTTTTTATAAATTTATGATCCTAGAAGTTGTTGTCCATCCAATAATAATCTAAAGATCAAAAGGCACACACAGTATCCACTACGGAATGTACACTTGCATGGACTGGCAGCATCCTTAAAATGTAAGTCATTTGATTGTAATTGTCCAGGATAACGAACAAGACTACATTTTGATAGTAAAAACCCATCACTTCCTGGCCGCAGTCTCTTCCCCACAAAGAACAAAATAAAAAACAAAGGTATCAACACAATCCAAACGAAAACTTTCATGGAACATAAAGCTGCATAACCAACATCCAAATTGTTCAGAACTGGTGACACGGATAAAGAATCTACAAATCACGTAGAACAGAAACCACATAAGAATGAATCGAGGACAACTTAAACTACAAGCAGGGAAATTAGCATTGTTTGAAACCATTCAAGGGGGTGGAATGGACACAATAGTTAAAGTGAAGGTTGTTTATAAACTAGCAGTAGCAGTAGTACATGCAGCTACTGCCAACAAGATTTAGTGGTAATAAAAGGGAAAATTTTAGACTTATAAATGAATGCAAGTCTCCTTTCTTGTATCCTAATATGTTAAGAGATGTTCGGTACCTAAAGCCAACATCAGAGTAGATGATGCTATATCTAAGTTCACAAGAATAAATCAGAGGCAATGTTTGGTGCGCAATACATCTATCAGTCGAATGCTCGAAAGAGCATCATACCCCATTTTAGGGACGGATTCCAAACAGACGTGAACTTAACCAAATACAATAATTTTAACCTCAATCACTAAAGTGCATATTAAGAAGACGAAAACTGTAATTAAATCATAACTAAAATCAAACCTCTTTAGTTGGAAAATTAAATTCTGCAGATTCCATCTCCTCCTAATTCATTTGAACATTGGTCAAAAATTTCCTTTTTTTACCATTCCTGGCCTACAAAAATCCAAAAACCCAAGAAATCAAATTACGAAACTGATGAAGAAAAATTGAAATTAAAACTAAAAATTAAATCGTTTTTGTTACCAGATCCCAAAAGCACCAGTACCAAAGAGTACATCTGCATCATTCAACAAACGAAATTAACACCAGAAACCCTGTAATTCTAATTAGCTACGAGAACAGTGAGAAGATCACACAAACCCTAGATTTTGCTTCAATCAGTGAGTTTAAGTTCTTTAATAACGCCCACAGTTCAGATCCAATGCCATGTATGTCATCACCGCTTTACATACTTGTAGTTCATACTAATTAGACTTCGATTTGGGTTTTGGGGTAGAGCAGAACAGACGGAGAAAGAGAAGAAAAGAAAGAAGAGAAGGGGGGAAGTGAGATGAGAAATCATTTTTAGGTTTTGTATAAAATATTTTGGACGGTGGAGATAAATTTTCATACGGATTGTGGAGAAATCTGACGGTGGAAAACTGGTTCTGAATACTCACACAGATTGAGAAAGTGTGTTTCTTCTCAACTTTCCTCAAGGCAAAAATCTATAGAATACATATAAATCAGAATAAATTTAGATATTGTTATCCAGCTTCGACTATACATAAATCCGAAGAATATATAAGAATGAATAAAAAGAAAGAAAAATGAAATCGATGACTGCAGTTGTATTAGGGGAAGTGTGTTTTCTTTGTGCTTTTGTGCTTTCTCTTGGTGCTTCCGGTTGGAATTTAGATGAGTCACATAGGTCATGAAGTAATTTCGACTAGTCATACATTTCATGAAATAGATTTAGTGTATGATACATCATCGAAATCGATAAATATGAAGCTCCGGGAGGGTTCTGACCTCAAATTTAGCATGTTACATCATCGAAATCGATAAATATAAAGCTCATCGAAACCCCTCCACGGAAGACCGACACTAAAGCTCCCATGCATCATCATGAAACCGAAGGGAATACATTCGATTTTCCGTTTCCCATCGAGGAGGTGATGGACC
The DNA here is from genome assembly GCA_023529315.1 of Papaver bracteatum. Taxonomy (NCBI): domain Eukaryota; kingdom Viridiplantae; phylum Streptophyta; class Magnoliopsida; order Ranunculales; family Papaveraceae; genus Papaver; species Papaver bracteatum. The sequence continues at coordinate 157,085 of JAJJWX010001070.1, read as the reverse complement.
TCCTAGAAGCATGGATTCAAGATGATGTTATCAGACTTCCACCTCCCAGACGTCCACCAACTGAGGCTGAGATGGCAAACCCAAAGTACTACTATTACCACAGATTCGTTTACCACCCGACCAGTGATTGCAACAGACTAAAGCATATTTTCAAAGAAAAGATAGAAGTGGGAGAGATCCAACTAGGAGACGAGGGAGTACATCGAGACCCACTTCCAATAAGAAACTTTGGGTTCACTGGGTACTCCGTGCACGAGACTGTACAATCGATGATGCGCATGTATGCGAAATTCTCTATCTTTCCAAGGTGCAGCGCCAAGATATTTTCGCAGCTCTCAATCATGTTGTATCCGGCAAATGACTTTTTCTCTCTCCGAAAACCACACCAGGGGCCTAAGCTTTCCAAACGGGCGGAACCAAAGGGGAGAACTAGAGATCACAACCACGTCCCATTTAAGAGGTATCGAATTTGATAACACGCTCATCGACACGGCCTCTGACCTCAACATTATTACTTTCAAGACACTAAAGGATGCGGGATTTACAAAACAAGACGCTACCCATTCCCCGTATGTGATTAAGAACCCGAGAGGAGAAGCTTTGAACGCGCATGGCTACATCAACCTCGAGATCAAGGTGAGAGATGCTATAACGCATAGCAAATTCCACATTGTCAAAGAACTGGGTCACGACATGATATTCGGGCACTTATGGGTACTCGACAACAAAGCTAAATTAGATGTGCACCCTCTATCGACGTCCACTCCTGAAGGAATTTCCAACAAATCATCCCACTGGTTATCGCACCGACGATCTATCAAAGGAACCCAGACATCTGGAGAAGACCTGTTGGCGCTAGCTCATGGATTTCAAACGAAAGTGAGTCTGACCAAGCGACCTTCTTTACAACCAGTCATTCCTTCCCCTACTCTGTCATAGGGACTCGACGCGATTACTGGCACGGACGCTGTCAAGAAATGTGAATGGGGTGCTGGGCCATTTGAAAACTTTGCAAAAACTTGGAAACTTCCATAGAAACCAATGAAGCCAAGACTCAAACGGTTGCATGACGCCTGAACACGTTTTCAATCGGAGATATAGTGGTTAAGGTAAACTCGTTTCAAGTTGAGAAGATGACGGAAAAAATGGCTATTCAAATAGATTCGCCCAATGGAAGAGAAGACGAGTCGATCTGGTGGCGGACATCCTTTTAGGAGGATATTCCAAGCTCATCAACACAGATACACCCGAAGGCGTGATAGTTCACTCGCGATGGCTCAAGGCCTCCAATCCCTAAAATGCTGTACTTTTCAGTCACTCTCCTTTAGTATTTCCTTTAACAATTCCTTTAATAGTTGTATTCCCCAAGATGAATACACCGTTTGTATTTTTCCCTGGATTTTTATTTTTCGTCATAAAAACAAAGAGTATAAATACATCTCTTTCCAAACAAGTTCTCCATATATCAGAGAAATACATCAAACTAACCCAAAAAACCACTGCAAAACCATCATACAACAACCAGAAATACCTCATTCAAATCATTCAGAAAAAAAAAAACATAAAGCGAAATGTTGACTGATGAAGAAGAAGGTAAATATGAGTTTACGAAAAATATCAGGGGAACTAAGCAACTAACAGGATTAACAAAATGGAAGAACTAGCCCTCGAAGGATGGAACACAAGTCCCCTTGGTCAAGGCTATCTTCAAGCACTTCCCCTAACAATCCCTCGGGAAACAAAGATTTCATTCAAAGGTGTTAGCAGCAACAAATTCAACATCCCATCCCGAAGCAACCACATCAGCAACAGTATCCGCTTCGACGACCGGTTCAGCTTACACCAACATGACCCCTCCAATATCGCCAACGGCACCTCTGGCGTCAAATCCAAAGGCTACTTCGGTCCTGTTAGACGCTCCCTCGGAGGTTTTCTCATTGACCCTTCGAAGAAGATTTTTTGATGCATCCGCATCAAAATCGAGAACCATGGCGCTTTCCTCCAAAAGCTTCACATGCTCGATTTTACGTTACTCCAACCTAAAAGCAGTTCGATCCTCCCTATAAGTAGATCAAGGAAAGGTTTTTCCCCACTGGAACTTTTCAACACGCCAAGGTTCTTCCTCATTTTCTCGTCCCTCCTCCATGTTCAGCGAACCCAAGAAAGCCCGAACATGCGCCTGCACTAAATGGAGGTATATGGAAGGGAGGTCCTTGATGATTTCACCAGCTTCATGGAACAGAGATTCGACTCTAGATAATGCCTCCTCACGAAAAGAGGAGCGGTTTCCGCCAATTCGGAAGTCCTTCTCCGAAGAATTAAAGATATGGTTATCCCTAGAGGGTCCCATCATACACTACAAAGAACAAGGAAAATGGTCAAGTTCCATCCTATCCATGCACACATAAGAAAGAGGATAAAAAAAAATAGTAAGAAGAAAATGCGAGGCGATACCTAAAAGAGGATGGACGAAGACGAACTACGTGAATGTAGAGTTCAAGATCATATTTTCCAGTACAAAGAAGATGACACAACCTCAAAAGGTAAAGCTTTTATACCGGCCGTGAGTTAAGGAATGATATCCGATCCTAATTAAACCTCATGTATGGTTGTGAGAAATAATTATGGTTGGTGAGAAAGCATGGAAGAACGTGCTCGAGGCACACTAGATCGCGTTTTCCTTTCCCACCGCCAAAGATAAGCTTTGGAAGAAAAACCGGCAACATAACCAAAGCAGAAAGAGTAATGTTTTTCCTCTTTTGTGGGCGTAACGTTTTGGGTTGAAGAGAAGAAGAACTTCCTGGTCGAGTCAAATAAGGAAAAAGCCAACTAAGCCCTTGAAGATAAACCACCAAGCAATCTGTGCCATGTCTCCTCCTCACCGCTACTGGTCACCTGTGCACGTCTCACCCTACCAAACCGCGCCTTGTCATAGTCATGTCAGGCCAAGCCATTCTGCTCCATTTTCCCGACCCCACCACGCCTATCCGCCCTTGCACGTTCCACCATGCCATTGTCGCAGCCATCCCTGCCAAGCCGCCTGTCCCACTGTCACGATCCTATCATCCACGCGCATTTACCTTACCAAGACCACGACACCTCTTGGCCCCTTGATCCAAGCCGCCTACTTGCGTCGCCTTCCAAGACGGCGCCCCATTTTCCTTGGAGATGTATGACTAGACCAAGCCGGTCACTTTCATCTCACCATTCCACGGCCTGCATTCCCGAGTATAACTTATGCGGGGCCGCCAACACGGAAGCCAAAACTCTCTTTACCACTCAAAAAGGTTAGTCAGATTCTCCTGACAGTCTTTGCAATGATTTACACCTCGATTCCGTCCTTGTCTGTCACCATCATATGCTTACCTCTCAACAAGGCACCTGTTCTGAGCTAAGCAGGGGACTTAATGTTGATGGTGGTTTTTAGCTTAGGGTTAAAATCGTAAAACACTAAACCCTAGAAGACAATGATGTCACAATATTTAAGGTAACAAGCATTTACTAGGGACATTTACTGAAACCTTTAATGTGTCTCTAAATAATTATCGGGGTATCTTTTTCAAATTAGGATTAAGACAAGCCAAACCCTAATTCCCACGTGTACCAATGGAAAATCATGCCAGCCACACCGACCGTGCCAAAGCATGCCAACCATCCTAGACGTACCTCTGTGCCAATGGAAAATCATGCCAGCCACACTGACCACGCCAAAGCATGCCAACCATGCTAGACACACCTCTATGCCAATTTTCAAATCATGTCAGCCATACCGACCACGCCAAAGCATGTCAACCATGCGATCCGCACCTCTGTGCCAATGTCAAATCATGTCAGCCACACCGACCGCGCCAAAGCATGCCAACCATGCTAAGCGCACCTCAGTGCCAATGGAAAATCATGCCAGCCATACCGACCGCGCCAAAGCATGCCAACCATGCTAGGCGCACCTCCGTGCCAATGGAAAATCATGCCAGCAACACCTACCGTGCCATTCCAAATGCACCTCACCATGGACCCATGATGCACCACCATACTGGCCTTCACTACATGGCTATCAAAACGAAGGCGTGTAACAATAAACGGTTGCCATTCAATCCTAGAAGAAAATCCTGGCCGTCTAAGGTTACCAAACGACCTTAACCCCCTAAACCATAGCTTGGTCATGCGCCTAGCCCAAGATAGTCATGCCACGCGCCTATGGAAAACCTTTGGCCCCATATGTCAAGCAAAACCAAACCTAGCCAAGCTAGCCGCGCCATGCCAAACGCAATTTTCCTTGGCCCTATCCATGCTAGTCACATTATGCCAAGCCAAATGCCATTGCCTTAGCCCTAATCACGCCATGCGCCTATGGAAAACCCTTGGCCCCTCATGCCAATCCAAAACCGCACCTAGCCCAAGCTAGTCACGCCATGCGCCTATGGAAAACCCTTGGGCCCACATGCCAAGCCAAAGCCGCATCTAGTCCAAGCTAGCCGCGCCATTCCAAACGCACTCTGCCTTGTCCCTAGCTATGCTAGTCACACCATGTGAAGGTAAACGCCCTTTCCTTGGCCCTATCCATGCCATACGCCCATGGAAAACCCTTGGCGCCACATGGAAAGCCAAAATCTCCCCTAACCATGCCATACGCCCATGGAAAACCCTTGGCCCCACATGCCAAGCCAAAACCAAACCTATCCAAGCTAGCTGCGCCATGCCAAACACATTTTGCCTTGGCCCTAGCCATGCTTGTCACATCATGCCAAGACAGACGCCCTTGCCTTGGCCCTAACCACGCCATACGCCCATGGAAAACCCTTGGCCCCACATGCCAAGCATAACCTAGCCACGCCACCATGTTGGCCTTCCCTACGCGGCCACCAAAACGAAGGCATGCAATAATCAACGGCTTCCCTTCAATCCCAGGAGAAAATCCTAGCCATCCAAAGTTACCAGATGACACATGGTAACCTTTGGCCTGAAAACCTAAGTTTGGCCACGCCAAACCATGCCATGCCAACCTAGGCATGGAAACCTAGCCGCGCCACCACGTTGGCCCTCACTACGCGGCTACCAAAACGAAGGCTGAAACGATCAACGGTTGCCCATCCTCTCAAGATGCAAAATCTCGACCGTCGAAGGTCACCAGGCTTGCAAGTTTTCCGAGATTGACTTGCCAAGCCACAAAAACATGCTACATGATTTCCAAAAACATTCGATATATCAACACAAACAGGGGGATCCTCTTTGTGTATTGGTTTGCAGTTTACAGCGTGTACGGCGTACACTACGCCCATCATAAGGAAGTGTCATGAGGGTGAGGGCGGTTAGTAAATACGGGAAGTTATGTGTGAAACGTTCATGGGACATAAAGCACATGCGTAAACAACTTTATGGGACATCAATTCCATAACGTTAGCAGTTTCATGCGTTAACAACTTTATGGACATCAATTCCATGCATACGGTTATCACCTCCTCCCATTTACTTCCCCACTCCTAAATGAGACCAGGGTACATTTCTATTCCGAATTGTATAAATAGGTCTTACCTATTTCCATTGAACAACAAGTTCATACGAGAGATACAACACTCAGAAATACATACTTGCTAGCTCACCTCGTGAGCTCTCTTACTTTTATGATAACAATTCGCAATAACTCCAACTACTCTTCCAGAATCAACTATTCTGGTGTCACCACTTTCCTTGCTTCCCTCCCTAAAATCACCCCATTCTCTTCCACTTTATGACCGAAGCAAGTCTGGAACGGCCATTTCTTAGTTTAGGGCTGAGTTGTACAGATTGATCTCTCGAATCTAAAGTACTCCCTTGCAGTACATTGTTTAGGGTTAAATTGTTTCTCACCTGCACACCCGCAATTACGGAAATCAGCAGAAACCATTTTCACCTACAAACAGGTAGATATTCGATTTCCAAATTGAATTTGGACTTCCATAAAATTCCAAACACGGTAGGTTAGGTTTTTCTTTTGAGTTTGTAATTTTAAACCAATCGTACGTTGCAAGTGTCCTCATGAATTCCAAATTGAATTTGGTTTCTTTATTTTAGTTTTTCCTATTTATTTTAAACCAATCATATGTTGCCAAGTGTCCTCGCGAATTCCAAATTGAATTTGGTTTCTTTTTTATTTTTTCCTATTCATTTTAAACCAATCATATGGTGCTAAGTGTCCTCGCCAAAACGCTCGTTCCACAAAACTCAAAAAAGGCCTATTTCGGCCAATAGACCATTCAATATGAGAGCTTTATTTGTCTAGGCCTTTAAGTCTTTAGATGCAAATGAGTTTGAAATTTCATTCAAATTTTAAGGGTTTGGTTGTTTAATTAAAAAAGAAACCTATTATAGGGGCTCCAAAATTTTGGTTTTGAGGGCTCACAAGGTGACAAATAGGGGGTCATCAAATAGTAACTCCAAAACCTCTTATCCCAATAATTAATTAATGTTAATGATTAGGTTAACTAAATTAAGCAAGATTAGTAATAAGATTAGACTAATCATTAGACCTGTGGTTAATACTTCTCAAAATCAAAATCAAAAATTCGTATTATTTTTTATTTTATTTTCTGAAAATTGAGGTTACGGTTAGGTTTCCTAACAATATACTTTATATATGGTTGGGAGTTCATATTTTACCAACCGTATACAAAACCAAGGTAATTTACGGTGGGGTTTTCCAACCGTATACAAAACCAGGATAACTTACGATTGGATTTTCCAACCGTATACAAAAGTTAGGTAAATCACTTACGGTGGGGAGTTCATATATTTCCCAACCGTAGGAAATTTTTACGGTGAAGAAATCAATAATTTTCCACTCAAATCAATCTGACGTTGGGAAACCCAACCATATTCAGTTCTGAAAGATAATTTTTTCAATCTCTAATTTAATCAACTCTAACCTATTTATGGGATCAAAAACAATAAAAAGGGGTTCGGTTTTCGATTCTTACCTATATAAAGTTATTACTTGCTGATAATCGACGATTAATAGTCGTTGAAGGAAAAAAAAAAAAAAAAAAAAAGGAAGGAAGAAGAACAAGAGGCGATGGAGGTGAAGAAGAGATGAAGAAGATGATACGTGTTTTTTTTTTTTTCTGTTTTAAAGTTTTGTTTTTAGGGTTTAGATTTGGTAATTATTTTCCTAGCGAGATTGGAGTATACCTAGATTAATTTGGGTATACCCAATGTGACAAAATATGGTCATTTTGAAGGAAAAAATGTGACCCCTTAACCAAATATTTTCAAAATGGCTATTATGCCCTTGTTTAATTAACACTAAAAACTGATTAGGTTAATTAATTGAGTTTAAATTAAAATTTTGAAAATGAAAATCCAGTAAATTAAACCTTTAATCCGTCTTATGAGTTCGATTTCGATCAAAAAATTTGGTTTTCAAAAATGTGAAAGGTCGGCAAGGTATCCGTTTGAATAAAGTGTCGGCAATAACTCCCCGGCAGCATGGTATGCGTTTAAATAAAATCCGACCAAGTATTGCTGGCATGATCCTTGGATGACCAAAACCCCAACCGTTTTGTGGCTAGGAAGGGTCTTTGAATGAACATTATGCCACGACTTTCTTGGGGCAGCAATCTTACGGTCGGCATGTAAATATTTCCTATAACGCCTCGCTATAATATAGTCGACATTCATGTAATTTATGATAGCGCCGGTGTACATGCAGCCGGCATGTTAAGGATTTATAACCCTTTAACATTTACATATACCAAACAGAAAAACGAGAATATGGGAAGATGTAATTCACTTTATTCATGCAATTTTGGTTACTACATTGATTGAAACATAAAACCTAACTCCTTGTCGACGGAGGGTTTACATAGAGGTCTACCCATAAAACCTATACAAAAACTTCTAAAGCCATCAATCTTCCTCATCCGAAGACGATACAATATCGAAGTATTCTGGGTTATCCTTCAGGATTATTTTTACCAAGTAATGGTAGCTTGTATCAAAAATGAATGCTTCCCACTTTTCCTTCAAGTAGGGCGCTTTCACGACTTCATGTTACAAAAACACAAAAATAAACTTACATTTGTTAGTGGTGTTTCATTGAAAGATAAAACAACATGGGTTACGTAAAAAAAACCACAAAATTGCTTATAACTTCTGCAATAGACAAGGTGAAGGGGGCGAGTGTTAAAAGTCCGAGGTTGGAGATCCAAAAAAGCAAGTATCGCATTTTCGATTACTAGGTGTCTCTCACAGACTTGTTGAACACTTCTTGCATTCGGATTCCCAAACTCGCCGATAAATTTGTTATGTACCCTAGCCCAAAAGGTTATGGAATCCTACCTTTTGGAGGATTAACGTCTAAGTCGATTTTCCGCATACCAAGCTTTGGTGATTGTCAAATCTTTATTTGAATCAAATGATGATGCCATTATTGTTTGTAGAGCTATTGGGTGAGTTAGATAGAGTGTATGATGGTATGTGCTTTGGAGAGTATATGCAAATAGTTGTGTGTTCTTTTGTAGAGAGAATTAGTGTATTTATAGGATGGTGTCCAAATTTGGCCGTTATAGTGCCCAAGTACAAGTCAATCAATGAAACTGTACTTGCCAAAAATTTGAATTTTGAATTTTCCATTGAGATTGTATTTTCTCAATATGCCGACTACCACAGACCGGCAGGGTGACATGTTTCTAACCATGCCGGCGTTATGATGGTTTTAGGCATCAGGAAAGCATTTTTTTCTGTCATTGCGTCGGCAATGTATTTTGACATTTAGCTGCCGGCTAAGATAAGGTCGGCAATGTATAAATGTATAACCATGCCGGCGTTATGATGGTTTTAGGCATCAGGAGAAGGTATTTTCTCGGAAAAAATTGCTGCGTGTTCGAAAACATAAAACACTCACGTATCTTTGTCGTGCTTGGTAATGATCTCACTTACTTGTCGAATTCCTGGTATGCAAGCATTTTCTTTATCGAGGACGGAAGTGTGACACTTCAAAACCTTGTCGGGCGTGATTTGGTCGGCAATGTAACTTAAAAAAAACATGCCGGCTATTTGTCTTGAAACTTTATGTAGCTAAATAAACCATTCATTCAACAATTAGAAATCAAACACTTTTTGTCCAAAATAAGAAAACCTGTCCCAAAAACCTTAAAAGACCATTTGTCCAACCATTAACCTTAACATCTTTCCAACCCAACATAAAGAAATAAACTAGGAAACGATTCATTCACCACGACCACGGCCCTGTTTAGGAACACCAGCACTACTACTACCCTTCACCACCACGACCACTACGAGCCCTCTTTTGTCAGCATTCATCTTGTCTTGTGCTTTCCTCCTGGCCTTTTCTTCCCTCTTTACTTGGCATCATCTTGCTTGAACATTTCATAGGAATCCTCATTGTCAAGATTGCTAGCATAGTGAATGCGCTTGGTTTTCTCTTCAATCGACAAAGGATCTCCTCTTTCTCTCTCAACACAACAAACTTCACAAAAGGTCTTCAAATGCCCCTTCTATTTTCAGTTAAACAACAAACAATTAGTAGAATTATTCGATAATGTAATCTTAAAACAGTAAGAGATACTCCAAAACACTTACAAGGAATTTAGGAATTTTTGATGAGTCATTCGATGCCATCTTCCTATTACGAGCCAATTGTTCACCAGTCATTTCCTTAATCACAATAGGATGAGCCCAACCCAAGTACCACGACATGTATCTCTCCTGAGATTCATGACCTTCGGTCACCTCGTCCAAAAGACTCTATCGACTTTACGGTCAAGTCTTCCGTTCCAATGTCCTAGAGTTGGGGGTGGAGTGTAAGCGACGATAATAGTTTTTTGGGACGTGCTGCAGTCATTTTTTAACACTTTAAAGAACTGATCAAGATCGAAATGGGATTCTTCTTGGACGTAACCCAATTGGCGCATTACCCGATATGGATTGTACATTAAAAATCCAAGGGATAACAACAAGGGTCCGTAGTATAATGCAATATCATCTCTCCTTTGATTAAACCTTGATTTCTAGTATCTCATTAAGGATCAAATATTACCTCATCCGCAATCAATTTGTCCAAGGAGATTCGCATGTTAATAAGCTTGCAAGCGTATCCTTTTCTGAGCACCCTTAAAATTGTATCTTTGCGCTCTTAGCTTATCAATCACAATCTTTTCATTCACTTTGACGTGGGAGTTGGTTTTCACCAAAGTAGGAAGTGCTCATATATCCAAACCTATGCAAACACAAAGTTTAGTAAGAATCAAACATTACAAGCATTTTGCAAATATAAATGATTTACACAATAAAATTACCTGGAAGAGACGTATATTTCCGTTAACTTTCGCTTCGTTAGTTCCCTTGAAGCCATTGTCAACTCATTTTTCAAGAAGGCGACCACCGCAGTACCCTAAGAATACTCATGCATCTTATCTAAGGGATCCAATAGTTGCAAATACCTGGCGTCGACCAATCTTCCTGAATGTCGGGAAGATACATTTACCTAGGACGTAGAGCAGATAAGGCGACGCGGTAGCATTGATTCGCACCAAGTCCACCTTCCTTCCTTATCATAGATTTCCTTGGTCCCAGATAATGTATCCCTCAAATTTCTTCAGATTAAACTTCTTGCTTAGGTTACCATCCTTCATCCCAAGCATACACTCAGTCTCAACTGATTCCAACCAAACAAAGGTTTGGTCAATTTGAAGATTCCTCCCAAGAAATATTATTATTGAAGCCCTCACCGATTTCTTTTCCATCAACCTCGAGGCCTAGAATTTGATGAGCATCATCGAGTTATCTCCATCTCACCGAATGGGAATAACATTATATCGGTCTCTCCGTAGAACCTCTCACAGAATGCAGATACGGTAACTCTATCATATTCAACATTTGAACTCTCCACCGCATGCCACAACCCGGAGTTTTTGACAATCTCTTGCACCTCGTCACATTCCTTGTCAAGGTCTCAGTTTTTAGTCACTGAACATGAAGCTTGGCGCCTCAACAGAAGGATGGCATGCTTGTGATCCTAAATACCAAAAACACAAAATGAAAAGAAATAGAAACACTTGACGCAAATTTAAGAGTTACACACTTAAATGAAAAACAAAGACGAATTGAGATTACTTCCGATAGTTTTTTGGATTTCACATGCCCATGAGTCTTTGTATCCAAAAAGAACATGTCCACCATCTTCCTGGGGTCCCCTGGGAAGCTCGTTTGGTTTCAATTTAACCTTCAATTCAGAGGAGGCATGTGGAATTAGATGGTTTAGTGATAATCCTTTTCTTCTTCCTTCACTGCACTAGTACTTGCATCTTGGGTTTGTTCCCCAACTTCTTCTTCTTGTTGTTCCTCTACCTCTTCAACAATTTTATCATGAATATCCTTACCTTGATCTCCATTACCATCATCCTCATCATTACCTCCTCCAACATTAAGCATGTCTTGATCACCATCATCATCATTATCATTGTTACCTTCCCCAGCAGCCGGAGTTCTTTCATCACCATCATCATCGTCACCTCTTCTACCAGATAGAATTGATTGGTCTTCATCTGGAGTCTCGTCTGAATCACTGGGTTCCGATGGTGGTTGATAATCATCATTCGGTATACGGATCTTTGTCGTTCCCGCTACAACGTATGCCCCTCGATGTCTTAAAGTCAAGAGTTTTTCACCAACACGAGGAGGTCTTGAAGGAGGACTAAGAGCTTTCAGAGCTTTCTTCTTTTCCTTTTGCAACCTGAACAAGAACAATTAAGAAAAAAATATAAGTCAGAAGGCTCAACATATATAACCATTCCGGCGGACTAAGGTCGGAAGGGTCGATATCTAAACAACAAGGGTCGGGAGGGTTTTATTCCAATAACTTGCCGGTTTTTAACAAGTATGACTGGGTTTTCAACTACAAAATTCGGTAACGTATATAATATAAAAACAACACCGGATATCATAACGCCGGCGTGGTATTATTTACATACCATTCCGAGCTTTTTAATTCAAGGCATCAGGAGACGCTAAAAAACTGAAATCCCGCCGGAAAGTTAAAAGTTTATAACCTACCCAGCTTAAAAAAATAAAATTAGCGCCGACAAGATTATACGTTGAATAACTTCCCGACCCTGTGAAAGCAGTTACAAAAACTAAACCTCCGGCAAGATATTCAACGAACGATCATCCCAGCAGAACACTAAATATGAAATCCCGTCAAGGTCTTGAAACTTAACCTTGCCGGGAAAATAACTACAAATTCCAAATTTTGATTTTTCGACCTAATTTGACATGCAAACATGAAATTGAAGTCTGAGTGAGTTTAAGTAGGCCCTTACTACCATTTCTTCGTTTTAAGCGGGTTCAATATCTTCTTCTTCAACCCTTTTTTTCTCTTTTTGTTGAACTAATTTTGCAAATCCGAGTTTGTATTCATTGGGTTTTTGTATTAGCGTCTTTCATACGAGTTCCCTTCCGCCGAGGTGGTTCCATTGATGAAGATTAATCGGAGTTTTCGAATCGACGATGTTAATGAATTAAACGACGAAGTTTTTTTTTTTTGGGGGGAGGTGGTTATGGAAGAGAAGAAGGAAGATGAAATGAAAATAAAAAAACTGATTAGGGTAATAGAATTATAAAAGGACAAGAGTAGTATTGTAACTTCAACCATATTTGACCTCCCTTAGTAAGGGCATATGTCCACTTAAAATTGGGTATACCCCAATCTCGCAAGGCTTATTTTAGTTATGAAAGGATATTTTTGTATTTCTGATAATAAATTAGGTCTTCCCTCATCCATATTTAGAATAGTTGAATCCATAGGAGCCCTCAAAACCAAATCCTTTGCCCTACAATAGGTTTCTTAAAAATTTCTACCATAAACGACGAAATCATTCCCCATTTCCATACACGAGATTTGCAAGATGAATAGTAAAAAATTCAAGGATTTGACACCAACGCCTCCTCGGCACTAGTGGTATGGGTGCATGGGGTCATGGGTTCTAGGCTTGGTACCAAGAAAGAAGAAGAAAAAATGAAGGAAAAAAAATGAGGTATTCTAAAATACCTTTTTTTGTGTGTGTTGCTGTTGAATTGGACTCAGCATTTTGAGGTGGTTATTGAGCTCATGAGCTCACCACCACACAAAGTTGGTAGTAAATAAAGGGCACCATTTGTAAGATAAACAACAACTGCACAGAAATTAATTTAATCGTCCAACTTTGATGAGCCCTTTTATTTTATTACATACAGTTCTTTTCCCTGCTGAAATTGTACAAATTGGTATAACAAAGTATACTATACTGCAAGCCGCTTCAAAGAGAACAAGCGTACTACATAGAGGCAACGGCAACGTTTCATTAACTAGTGTAATAACAAGAGACACCAACTCTTAGAACCTCGAAGTCGACAGTGCGTGATTCAGACGAACTACATGTAGTGTATGATAACTTGTATCGGAAAGTGTACTGCTCAAATATTAAAACATAAAACATTATAAAGAAGCTCAGTTATGATCGACTGAAGTTTTTGTGCTATTAAATTTGACTTTCACTTATGTTTTTTTCCGCAGCAGCACGTTTCTCAGCAACCACCAACTGCATCTTCAAAGCCTCCTTTAGAATTTCTTGGCCTATGCCGAGAACTTGGCTCCAGTTGTTTGACGCTTGGTTGACGAATGTGCTTTTTGGAAGAGGTAAAGAGGTGTGGAAGATTATACATTACGCCATATGTTGGGTTTTGTGTAAGGAAAGAAACGGGAGAATTTTTGGTGGTCGCCAGGAAAGCGCAGCGGAGACTATAGATCTTGTGAAACAACTCGTAATCTTATGTTCTTGTGACACCAATACACCAATATAACGTAAGCAATTGAGCATCTTTGTTGTTTATTAATGATTTCATTCAAATTTTAAGGATTGATAATTCCCCATCTCCATACCCGTAATTATCAAGCAAGATTGATAATGAAACAAATTCAAGGATTTGACACCAACGCCTCCTTGGCCCTAGTGGTACAGGTGCATGGTTTAGTTTCCTACTCCATACCTACCAGAGGGTCATGGGTTCAAGGCTTGGTACCCAGAAGAAGAAAAAAAAGAAGGAAAAAAAATGAGGTATTCTAAAATACCTTTTTTATTTTGTTGTTGAATGGACTCGGCTGCATTTTGAGATGCTTACTGAGCTCACCACCACATATGCCAAGATATACATCCAAATTAGGCTAACAACAACCATACAAAAATTAGTTATTTTTAAAAAGTTTTTATATTAACAAACATCATACAAAACTTTTGGTACCAACGCCCTTTTGAATAGATATAAGTTTGAAAAAAATAAGTATATATAGTCCTCCTTTGTAATGAACAACCCATTTAGCTGGAGATAGCTTTAGTTGCTGAACCATTTGCATGGACAGAAACGAGGCTTTCCTTACAGATATTAGCCGTAAGAGCATACATATTTATTCCCCCAAAACCAAAATTCTGAAAATCAGCAGTGACAAAGTTGTGCAATACCAAAGTATTGCCCATAAATAAACCAAACTTTCCATTCCAAGAAATTGAAAGGATACGAGAAAATCTAAGTTCAAATCTGTAAATCTCAGTCCACAGCTCCTTCGTCGTATTAAAATCATTCAACATCCATACCTTGTATTGTCCAAAACATCCCATAGTGGCCGTAATGCAAGCTAGTTTATCACCTATTGATTCTAAATGAACCAAGTTATTTTCTGGAATCTGTAGTAGTACTCTTTGATATTTTTTTTTGCTCAAGTCAAATGACAAAATCACTCGCTTAATAGGATCTGCTGCAGTATAGTCCACACATTGATGGAAATAAATGCCATTCAAACTCCTTCCAAATGACGGGATACAGCAATGAGCAGGGAAATCTGAGTCTATCAACCTCCAAGAGTTAGAAGTTAGGCAGTATATCTGAACTTCAGGCAAGCGGTCCAGCGGTAACGCTGCTTGTTTTGTTTTCGGCTCGAAAGAAGAGAATTTTATCACCTTGTAATCCTTGGTTTCAACATCAAAACCGATACCAACAAAATCAGTATGGTAATACCCAACCTTGGGGTTTCCATTTGACGACTTCAGAAGAAGTCTAAATTGCCTCGTTGCAGGGTTCCAGAGAGCAATATCCCTGGTTGTCTTCTGATACATGTTCTATGTCCCCCGGTAGTCTGACATCCTTACAAACTGGTTGTTTGCTTAGATCCTCCAACTCCTTGAAGCCTCCTTTATCAGAAAGCAAAGAGTAGTAGGAGCAGGGTACGGGCGAGATTGCGAGGCTCCAAATTTCCATTGAGATTGTCGCTTGAGGCTATGCTTGGAGAAATGAAAAGGTTACAGAAATGCAAGTAGCTTGTCCAAGAATTCCTACTATAGCTGAGCAGGTCTTTCAGGAGAGCTTGTTTTTTGGTTCATCTTCAGAGTTCTTGGATTCTTTGAATTTCGATAAAGTTGAGGAAATGCATGCAAGGAAACAACAACCTTGACGACTGTGTTTTGTGACTGAGAAACCAACATAATAACAATCGAGGGGTGCAAAAGATAATAATTTTAGCAACATGGAAAACTAATGGTTCCTGGTTCCAAATTGACAAAGGGGGCATTATCATTATAACTGAGAAAGAGGAATTTGGTGAGACCTACGCTGTCACAAAATTCCTTACCAAAAGAAATGCACTGCAAATTATAAAAGCAACTGTTTGGCCCCAACAACCATCTTCTTTTAAGACCACAACTATGTCAATTCCCATCAAGAAGCACCTTAGAACAGTTATATTAAATGCCTCATTTTAGACCCAATGAATTTTGTAACCAACCAGTCTCTGGCGCAAACAACCCTCATTTTAGAAGTTTTGAGTCACGACCAGGCAATTTCCAATCCCAGATCCATCGAGAAGTACCTGAGAAGAGTGACTAGAAATTAGAACGTCTTAGTGACTACAAAATATTGTGAGATGACTAATGAAATTCTATGAAGAAAATCAAATAGAGAGCGCAGACTCTCAGTAGTCGATCCCAAGACCTCACGGTCGTTCACTAACATCCACACCACCAGACCAACCATGTGTTGGTGATACCATTACCACCTATTTAATATACGGCGCGCGGGTTATAACCCCAAAGGTGTCACCATCCATGTACAAAAACCCCAACAAAATAAATTGTTCACAAAAACCCCATTTAACATAAACTGTCTATATTACCCTTTTAATTTAAATTACCCCAACAAAAATAAAAATCAACCCCACCTTTAATTTTTACTATATTCACACCACAACAGCACCACTGCACCACCATAGCTACTGCACCACCACCATAGCTACTGCACCACCACCGCCGCCACCCACCACCGCCGCCGCCGATTCCGCCACCATGACCACCACCACCACCACTGCCAACCTCTGCCGTCACCAACCACCACCGCCACCCCCACCGCAGCCAACGACCATAACCACAGACGACCACCACCACCAACCAGCCGCCGCCACCACAAACAATTAATTTGATTGATCAATGTTCAACAAAATGAGAAAAAATGATGCAACCAAATTGAAAATGAGAAAAAAATGATGAAACCAAATCAAAAATGATGGAACCAAAATTTCTCGTGCAAATAATTTCTCGTGAAAAATGATGTAACCAAACTGAAAAATGATGGAACCAAAATTGGTTTCACCAATAAATAGATAAAACCAAAATTGGTTTCACCAGAACTAGATGAAACCTAATTAGGTTTCATCATTTTTCCACATATTGTCATTTCACCGATACAGCTTCAATGATGAAACCAAACCAAAAAAAAAATGCAAAATAAGAACAAAATGATGAAACCAAATAGAATAAAATGATGAAACCAAAATTGGTTTCACCAAAACTAGATGAAACCTAATTAGGTTTCATCATTTTTCCACATATTGTCATTTCACCAGCACAGCTTCAATGATGAGACATTCTATGATACATTTAAGCAAATTGGGAACTATTACAACAAATAAAAGTGATTGAGATATTGTAAGAATGAACTGCATTCATCAATCCAATAAGGTGTCATTTTTATCCTCCTATTTGCTACTTTAAATGCCTAATGCTAAGTTACTGAATCTATTCATTGTGTTGATGGTCTTTCTAATATGAAAATGTTGCCTTTATCATCCCTTCCAATCCTCATTGTGTCGTCAACATATCTATGGATTACGAATTTAAGAACAAAACTTCGAGCCCTTCCTTGTATAACTGAGGTATATGCATTAAAAACAATAGTGGTAAAAGGATACGATATGTCAAGCCATCCCTCTGGATTGAAAATGCTGAGAAGCAGGTCGTAATTCTTTTGGAACAAATTCATCAACTGATAGGTCACAAATGTAGATAATAGTCAAGCAATCTACTTAAGAACCCTTGAGATGGTTAGCTTGAACTCTCATATTTAATATCAACTCTCTGCACAAATTCAAAAGTTAAGTGTTAACAAAGGTATCTACACATAAGAGTGGATTAAACTTCAAAAATGTTTATTCATAAGGTAGCATAAGGAAGCACTGATCACGAAACTGATTTCGATGCAATCTTGAAAGAGGCTTCAATTGTTAACTGTCCATTTAACAGTCCAAATCCCCTTGCACTGAACTTGATTATACTAACTTATTTTGCCTGCATTTTGCATCCAATTTGAAAAATGACAGTAAATATAAACCATGAGAAAATTACTAGACAACATCTACTACTGCATTACACTCTTGCAACACTATATGAAAAAGTAAGATTTATGAACGAGAACTCATACCTCAGAGACATTGATGATTTGTATGAAATCTCCTAAAGTAATGAAATCCCGCAGTCCAAGCTTCGTTCTCTTTGAGCCTAGGTGCTCAAAGAGAACCAATTCGTATGAAATCTCCCAAACTCGAGCACCAGCTTTGTGTAACCAATTCAACCTATCTCTCCGATTCTTACCGACTGCAACTTCAGTTATCAATTTCTTCAATTCAATTGAATTACAGAAAAACCTTAAATTCTTGCACCAGATCCCCTTTCTTCAAATTCATAGTTCTAACAGCAAAACAACCACAACAACAACTTTACCATAAACTGAAACAACCCATCTCCTCTATCAATTACGACCTAGACAACTTTTGAATCAAAGAAAACCCTATTTTTCGAATCAAATCAAAACCCAATTTACCAATTCAATTCAAAACCCAATTATCGTTAAATCGAAACCCAAATTTCACTGAATTAAAACCCATATTGTTGTTTGTTCGAACTGGTGGTGGTGATTATGGTGGTGGAGTGGTGTTACAGCGGTTGAGGTGGTGGGAAAAAAGACATGGAAAGTGATGATGGTCGCTGCGGTGAAGGAGACGAAGAAAGAAGAAAAAGAAATGAGAAGAAGAAGAAGAGAATTAGGTAAAAGGGTATGTTTGGCTTTTTTAAAAATAACAAAAACTAAATTTAGTCAAAATTATTTGACCTGGGGTTTTTGTGCCACTTTTTAATCAAATGGTTTTCATTTATGAAAAATAATATGGCTGGATTTTTTGTACCACAAGTTTGGTCACCTTGGTTTTATTTGACTAGTTCTGTTTAATATATATATATATACATATCATAATAAGTAATAAAACCCCAAGGTGACCAAACATTATAAACAAAAACTCCAACCATATGTTGACAATTATAAGAACTCCATTTTCCCCAAAAGTGATTAAAAAAACTCCAAATATTTTAAAATAGGTAAATTAGATCCATTTCACTTTTAAAATATACCTAACCTACCCTTATATTTTCATTGCTTCTTCGCACGAGACTTATCTCTCTATCTCTCTATCTCCTTCACACCACCACCGCCTCCATCGCCTCCTCCTCCAACTTCCGCCATTAAAACCACAATCGTTTCCTGATCATCCACCAGCACCGCCTTATTCTCTTCTTTCACCATCTTAGTTTTTGATTATCAGTACAATCTCAATGAATCGATTAGTATTCTCACAGATCTCTTCAATCCAAAAGTGAGCTGAAATGATTTGAGTTTTTGATTATCATTACAATCTCAATTAACGAAATCAATTACATTCTATTCATCATTAAGTTCTAACAAAGATACTTTTTGAAGACGAATTATGAGTTATCTTCGTGGAAATGGATATAGATCCCGGATCTATAAAACCAAATGGGAAATTTTTGGTGAATCAATATGAGGTAATTATAAGTGTATTGATGTAATTAAACCAGCATCACTATCAAACGTGAACCTAATTTATCTGGTAATTTACTTAGGTTTTCCGTATTATACTCTCTATAGTATCATTTTTTTACACTTTAGATCTTACTCAGCAGCCCATTATAATTTCATCGATTTTTATTGTTGGTTGAATTTTTTCTTCAATTTTGTTGCGTATGGATATGATGAAAGAGAGATTTTCTAAGCTATTACTTGGTGAAGACATGTCGGTGGTGGAAAAGGAGTTTGTACATAGCTCTTGCCATTTCTAATGCTATTACTAATTTCTCTGGTGAGTGTTAGTTTTTTCTTACCCTCTTTGATTTTAGATGTTTGATGAATTTCATGAGTGAAAAAAAAAACAAAGAAAATGGGTGAATTATTGAGCAAAATTAGTAGCTAGAAATAATCTCTTTGTTCATAGCGTGACTTTTAACCTTAAAAAATGAAAACAATTTTGTATTGTTGTCTTCTTAATTTGGTTTTAGGATAGTCTTTCTCTTGTGTAACTACGGACTTTTTGAGTGTAAATGGCAAACACTTGTCTTCGGTGATCTATGGAAACTAGACCCATTGGCACAACAGAAGAAGTCCATGTGGTGTAGAGAGATGGAATGGCTTTTATGTGTGAGTGATTCGATTGTAGAGCTTATCCCTTCCATTCAAGAGTTTCCAGGTGGTGGGACTTTTGAGGTTATGGTGACTTTCCCTAGATCTGATCTTTATGAAAACCTCCCTGCGCTTAAGAAGCTTGATGCTATGTTGCTTAGTATGCTTGATGGCTTCAGTGAAACTGATTTTTGTTATGAGCGAGGGATTTATTTGGCTGATGCTAACAGTGGTGCCGTTAGTCGGTCGCCTTCAATAGTTGGGAGGCCTTAAGCAAGACAAGTAGAGAAGTGGTGGCTCCCTTGCCCAATGGTTCCTCCCTAAGGGTTATCGAAGTTTCAAGGAAGAGATTGCAGCAATGTAGAGAATGTACGAATCAGATCCTTAAAGCTGCTATGGCGATAAATAGTGGTATACTAGCTGAGATGGAAATCCCAAGGTATACCACTGTTTCATACCACCTATTTCTTCTTTGAGCCTTTCTTGTTTGTAGTAATTTAGTGCGTTGGTTTCATCATTGAAGTCGGCGTGTATTGAATTTTGTTGTTTAATTGTTGTTATTTAGGTCTCTATTTTGTAGAAAATATTTTTTATGTTTACGAGCAGAACCAGTGAAACCCCACAAGTTTACAGATCCTAGTATATTAACGAGTTTTAAGTATTTTCATACCACATTTTTGAGACCAAAGGAGGCTTGGGTATTCACAGTAACTCAATATCAGGTAACGAAGCTTCAGGAGTTCCACTTTGCAAATCTATGAAAGGATTTATCCTGCAAGAACAATTTTTGAGTTATTTGACAAGATAGATACAACATAATCACTTTGCTCTCCTTCTTATCTTAAATTATTATCTATCTATATATTTATTGAGTTAATTAGTGTTTGGGTCTTAGATTTTGGTACCTTTTAGTGTTTGAGTCCTAAGTTTGTCCATTATAGTGTTTGGGTCGTTGATCACGTTAGTTAACTAAGTCAAATAACGTTTTTAGTCAAACTGTTAGTTATCATCATCATCGTCGTTCTTTGGGTAAAAAAAAATAAAAAAAAATCATCTATTCAATCAAAACTCAAACAACCTATTTTCAATTAATCAACTGTCCAAAGGATATCCAATTATCCACCATATAGACTCGAACCATAGATGGGTGTTGGTTGTTAAGATGGAACGGGTGGTGGATGTCATGAATGATTTCTCTCCGTGGAGTTTTCTCGAACAGTTGGAGGGCGGACTACTGGTGTGGTGACGAAGAGATTATTTGTTGCTGATGTTTTGCCCCATTTTGTCGCAAATATAGATCTATGTTGACTCTACGAATTGGATGTCTGCTGCATAAACTCTTGAATTTAGATTCCAAAAAGAGATAAAAAAAAAATCCTTGGTAATTTATGTCTAACTGAGATTTGTAGTGTCGACGATAATCACCTTCATATAAAGTCCTCGCCATATTATTGGAGTCTTCTGCTTCAACTCTTGTTAATTTCAATACCCGATCCCACTCTGCACTGTCGTCTTTAATTGCATATTCTTCAGGCAACGATATCATGTTAAATCCCTGAAAAATGTTTGAATGATCTCTGAACATTTCCTTGATCCTTGTCGTTAGGAACTCCAAATTGGTGGCGTTGTAACTTGGCAAGGACATGTATTGTTTCATCACTTGAAGGAATTTATTGTATTTCGGTGTTTTTTTGACAGCCTTTAAGAAAGAAAAACAATCTTATTCCCTGGGTCTCTTAATCTTCATCGGCATAAAATGATATGATACACATGAAACGACATCTCTTTTTTTCCTTTCAATTTTTAACTAACGGAAGTTAACGGCATTAACAGTTTGACTATTTGACTAACGTGGTCAACGACCCAAACACTATAACGGACAAACTTAAGACCCAAATACTAAAGGTTACCAAAATTTAGGACCCAAACACTAATTAACTCATATTTATTTATATAGTTGGATATCCATTATCTAAAATGTTGTTCTCTTACTTTCATTGAACTCCGAATGCCATCACAAAGGAGCAAACCACTTCCAAAGCGCGCAACACAATACCCATTTCATGTCCACACAGAGGTATACACTTAAACCATTTTTTTTTCTTCAACCCCTCCTTGATTTTAGGTGAAAAATTATATCTTCACAGTCGACTAATACGCAATGGAATATCACGTTAGGAGCATGGAGCAGAAAAGGAGATAGTTTTTGTCAGTTTCTAGTTTGATTGAAGCAATGATTCACTACCGTATGTGGTTGCTCTTTCGATATTTATGCAAGTGACTGAAGAGAAGGTGAGACTTCTGCATGGCATATTTTTTACTTGTGCGCTATGATCTGAGATGTCCTGTGCTATCTTTAGTTTTTGTTATATTTCATGTGATTCCAAATAAAACCCACTCTCTCTATTATTTTTTTAACTGTGATTTAGTGCCGTAATGGGTTTTTCTTATTTCCTTTTCAGGTAGTTTAGCTTTGAAGGAACAGAGAAAAACACGTCCCTCTGCTGTTTGTGAGGCGGCTCCAGCTAACAAAGTTGTTCAGGTCAACTTATTGGTTGTTGGGAACCTTAAGGTTTACTATGCATCTTCAATATAGATACCTTTAGGTTTTGCAGTGTTTGGTTTCTCTAGACTTCTTCGGGTTATTTCTTATGTTGGTGTAGCGTTTGATCTTAACTTCTTGTGCATAATCTATGTTCTGACATTTTTTTGTGAACTTGAAAATTATTTATTGATTTTTGTTTGTTTGTTTTTGTTTGCAGTTACTGGTGTTCTTCTTTACCAAGGATTCCACACATGAACATTACTTCACAACTAGAGTACGTTTTTCTATCTATTCCCATAAATATGATTTATTGATGTTTCTGGTTATCAGTTGATGAATGATAAGATAAAATTTTCCCAATTCTCTCTGTTTTTCTTGGTTCCCCTCAAATTTTATGTCCTAGCAGCTTTTATATACTGGGAATATAATGTTATTCCACCACTAAAACTGATACTCTAAAACTGATACTTATTCGTGTCGTATTTTCACTTCGTACCAAGCCAGATTGGTGTCTATCGAAATTTAGTAGCATGCGGGTCAGGAATTGAGCTTGTAGATTTTAGTAGTATTTGTTTAATTAAATTCGAGTAAGCAGTCAAACTACTGTAAACTGCATTCTAGATTGCAAATACCAGATCTTTGGTCATGCAACTCAAATATGTATGGTTGTTCCATTTCAAGCTTTGATAATATGTGCTATGGTATGTTTATTGTTTTTATTGAGTATTGTGACCTTCCCACATTAATCAGCTAGTGGCGGAAATTATTTTTGTAGTGCTGGTACACCATTATGAAATATGTGTTAAGTTCATCATCAACGAAGTTTATCGTTTTTCTTAGTTTATCATTATGTAACTATAGAACTTAATTAATTTTCTTGTTGCAAGAACTTGTATTGGTATGGACTCAAGATCTTATTCCTCTTTTGTGTAATTTGAACCTAATGAATCAATGGAAGTTGACTTGAAAGATTATTTGTGTGCAAGTTTAATTTGATTCTCACTTGGTTTAAATTTGGTTGTCATTTGAGTTTGATGTGGTTGTCATTTGAGTTTTAGTTGAATTCTCATTTGAGCATAATTTGGTTTTCATTTGTGGAGTAGCCAGATTTAGTCAAACCAGGAAGGTTCAGTCAGGAAATCTGAATCTGATTTTTTTTTATATTAAAATCCAAATCTAGGACCGACTGTGGTCAGTCTTAACACATTGACTGCTACAGTCGGTCGTTGATATGAGTTGCACCGTGACCCGTAGAGCCACGTCATATATGAAAAAGACGCTCAGACTGCGACCATTTCCGCGACTGACAAAACAAGTCATATTGTTGATGGTGGTTTTTAGTTTAGGGTTAAAATCGTAAAATGCTAAACCCTAACAGACATTTAAAACAAGCATTTACTAGGCGCATTTAATAATAATAAAAAAAGCTTTTAATATGTCTCTAATAATTACCGGGGTATATTTTTCAAATTAGGGTTACGACAAACCAAACCCTAATTCCCCCATGTGCCAATGGAAAATCATGCCAGCCACACCTAGCCCAAGCTAGCTGCGCCATGCCAATCGAACCATGCCATGGCCCTACCTATGCTAGCCACATCTCGTGTGCCAATGTCAAATCATGCCAGCGACACCCAACCGCGCCAAAGCATGCCAACCATGCTAGCCGCACTCGTGTGCCAATGGAAAATCATGCCAGCCACACCCAACCGCGCCATAGCATGCCAACCATGCTAGCCGCACCCTTATGCCAATGGAAAATCATGCCATCCACACCCAACCGCGCCAAAGCATTCCAACCATGCTAGATCCACCCTTGTGCCAATGGCAAATCATGCCAGCCACACCTAGCCCAAGCTAGCCGCGCCATGCCAATCTCACCATGCCATGGCCCTATCTATGCTAGCCACATCTCGTGTGAAAATGGAAAAACATGCCAGCCACACCCAACCGCACCAAAGAATGCTAACCATGTTAACCGCACCCTTGTGACAATGGAAAATCATGCCAGCCACACCTAGCCCAAGCTAGCCGCGCCATGCCATGGCCCTAGCTATGCTAGCCACATCTCGTGTGCCAATGGAAAAACATGTCATCCACACACAACCGAGCCAAAGCATTCTAACCGCACCCTTGCGCCAATGGAAAATCATGCCATCCACACCTAGCCCAAGCTATCCGCGCCATGCCGATCACACCATGCTATGGCCCTAGCTATGCTAGCCGCGCCACCCTGCTAGCTTTCTCCTCACGGCCGCTAAAGTGAAGGAATGCAACAATCAACGGTTTCCCTTCAATATCAGGAGCAAATCCTAGCCGTCTACGGTCCCCTCACAACCTTTAGCTTAAAACCCTAGCTTGGTTACGCGCCTAGCCCAAGCTAAATACGCCATGCGCCCATGGATACTCCTTGGCTCCACATGCCAAGACCGAACCTAGCGCCCATGGCTACTCCTTGGCGCCACATGCCAAAAACACGCCATGCTCCCATGAATACTCCTTGGCTCCATATGCCAAGACCGTACCTAGCGCCTATGGCTACTCTTTGGACCCACATGCCAAGACCGCACCTAGCGCCCATGGATACTCCTTGGCCCCACATGCCAAGACCGCGCCTAGCGCCCATGGATACTCCTTGGACCCACATGCAAATATCATGCCATGCGCAAATGGTTACCCCTTGGCCCCGCATGCAAAGCCAAACCAAACTTAGACAAGCTAGCCGCTCCATGCCAAACGTACTTTGCCTTGGCCCTAGCCATGCTAGTCACGTCATGAGAAGCCTAGCGCCCTCACCTTGGACCTAGCTATGCCATACGCCCATGGAAAACCCTTGGCCCCTCATGCCAAGTATAAACACACCCTAGATGTGCCACCCTCCTGGCCTTCCCCCACGGCTACTAAAGAGAAAGCATGCACCAATCAACGGTTTCCCTTTAAACCCAGGATCAAATCCTGGCCACCCAAAGTCACCTCATGACCTTGGCCCAAAAAACCTTAGCTTGGTCACGCACCTGACCAAATCTAGTTATGCCATGCGTCCATACAAACCCTCGGCCCCACGCGCCCAAACCAAACTTCACCAAGCCAAGCGCCCTTTCCCTAGCTATGCCATGTGACCATATAAAACCCTTGGCCCCACGCGCCAAGCCAAACCTCACCTAGCCGAGCTAGCCGCACCAAGCGAAACACCCATGCCTTGGCCTTATATATGCTAGTCCCACTATGCCAAGCCTAGCGTATTTTCCTTGGCCCTAGCCATACCATATGCCCATGGCAGACCATTTGCCCCATGCGCCAAGTCTAAACAACACCCTAGTTGCACCTTCCCTATGCGACCACCAAAACAAAGGCATGCGGCCATCAATGGCCACCCTTCAAACCCAGGAGCGAATCATGGCCGTCTAAAGTCACCTCATGAATTTTGGGTCCGAAAACCTAAGTTTGGCCACGCCAACGGCATGCCAACCTAGTCATGCCACCACGATGTCCCTCACTACTAAAACTAGGGTGTGCAACGCACCGCTCAAGATGCAAAATCTCGACCGTCGAAGGTCACCAGGCTAGCAAGTTCCCCGATCTCCACTTGCCAAGCCACAACAATGTATTACATGTTCTCCAAGAACATTCGAGACATCAACACAAACTGAGGGATCTTTTTTGGGTATTGGTTTGGGGGTCTACAACATGCGGCGTACACTACGCCCCTCATAAGGAAGTGTCATAAGAGTGAGGTGTCTTGTAAATACGGGAGTTATGTGGGAAACGTTCATGGGAAATAAAGTCATGAGTTAACAACCTTTATGGAACATCAATTCCATAACGTTAACAGTTTCATGAATATCAATTTCATGCGTTAACCACTTTATGGAACAATCAAGTCCATGCATACGGTTACCACCTCCTCCCATTTACTCCTCACTCCTTAATTAGAACAGGGTACGTTTCTACTACGGCTTGTATAAATTGGTCTTACCTATTTCCATTTGGACAACAAGTTCATTCAGACAAGACAACACTCATAATACTTACCTGTTAGATCCCCTCGTGAGCTCTCCCACTTTTCTGAAAACAAGTTGTAGAAACCCAATGGCTCTTCCAGAATAAACTATTCTGGTCTCACACTCTCCTTGATTCCCTCCCCAAAACCAACCCATTCTCCTCCTCTTTGTGACCGAAGAAAGTCTGGAACGGCCATTTCTTGGTTTAGGCCGGACATGTACGGATTGATCTCTCGAACCTAAAAGTATTCCCTTGCAGTACATTGTTTAGGGTTTAAATAGTTTCTCACCTTCACACCCGCAATTACCAAAATTAGCAGAAGCTATTTTCCCCTATAAACACATATATACGAGTTAATTGACTTGCTTCATCGGTCTCAATACTGCTGATTTCTACTAGTGAACCTCGGTGAAGGAAAATATTTCGACACAACATTAGATGCACCCCATGATGTTAGACATTTTTCATTAGTCTAATGCAGTCAAAAGGAGTTTATCACACTTTACTTTGGTGACTTAAATGTTTATAAAACCATGTTGTTGATTCTGGAAGTTACGTTGCTTAACAGACTATAGCGGTTCATTTCTTTGATCCAGATACTTTTAGTAATATCAAAACGATCTTAATGTCTTCAACGTTCAACATACTTGATGTTTTTATTGTTGTCTCGCTAAAAACCTTGTCGAGTAACAAAACCCTTTTGGAAAAAATATTATCGATCGAATGGAAAAAGAGTACAACACAACTTCAATTTCGAAGTGAAATATGTTGACATCATATCCTTGGATCCTCCCCCATATGTCGGCATCTCACCCTGATTACTTTCATAATTATTCTAGACAGTTTGTTTAGTCATATATATTTCGAAACTGAATATCGGTAATGACTTAGAAAATAATCTACCATATCTCCCTCTGATTACTTTCGTTGGAAAAGAGATTATTGTTCCTTCATAATCAACAACTTTTGGATTGCACTTTCATTAGCATTCCTTTTAATGTCTTTGCAAGGAAAAAACAAATTTATGTCAATGGTTACTTTTAAGTACATGATTACATTCACTATACCATTCCAATGACATTGCATAGGCGCTGAGCTATATCTAGCTAACAATTTCCTTGAGGATGAAAATTTTTATCGAGTACATTATTATACTAAGTACAAAAATACGTCTATTGTACTTAGATATGGGAATTTCATCTCCCAACACATCTTATTCATCTTCCTTTAGGAGAAATGGTCACTTACTTACATTTGAATCTCAACTAATCATGGGAGTTCTATCAGGATGCATGTCTTTGTTAAATTGCCTGAAAATTTTAGACAAATGCAAACTGGTGGGATAATATACCACAAGCTCAGTATTCGGTCGAGATTTCCCCATATTTTTCATCTCAAATTCGAATTTCAAATAGCTTTTAAGGTCTCTTATTACATCAAGAGTACCCATTATGTCCGTACCATTGATATAAATAGCTACAATTCCAAATCAGGAACTTTCTTGTGAATACTCAAGGAAAAATAACTTACTTGTCTATCCCCTCCAAATCAAATATTCACTTAGACGGGTATACCACATCCGCCTGATTGCTTCAATTAATAAGTGAGCATTATATCTAACTGTAAACACACTCTGTGGTTTAGAGTCATTTGATTTGGGCAACAAAAGTCCATCAAGTACTTTTGTAAATATCTTTTATCTCTTGATTCTTTCAGAGATAAATAATAACCACATACATATGCTGTATTTCAAGTCCTTTTGAAATTACCAAGCTAACTAAGTAGCGGAACTCTATAACGTTCATTACAAGACAACAATTCCAGGGCTTTCTGAGAAACCTCGCGCCACAAGGCGGGTCTTTGTACTTTAATACTACTTTCTTCTCATTATGCTTTATGACAAATTAATTTGTATGTCCAATAGGCTTTACACTTGGTTGGTTAGCACTACCACACCAAATACCTGTATATTTGCTAAAGAACAAAGTTCTACCTGGATTGTGTAGGCCAAATGTGATATTTATTTGAAATTAATCAAAACAAAGCATGGTTCAATCTCATTGTGCTCTACTTCTGGAGCAACTATTTATGGATTATATCATCACTGTGCACGCATGATCCTTCCATTGACTCATGTGCATTCTCATAATCCGTCAGGATTTCATTGTTCTCTAGAATCATTTAAAACTTCGGAGCGTACTCCAGTTTGATCCATGGACATATTCAGAGACAATTTTATGAGATGATTTCTGATGATATAAATAAGTTTTTCCTTACTCACGTACTTCCTTTCTAGGTGAGGATTAATCAAACCAAGTGGTCTCTCCAACTTCCTTTATGGAGCCACGGCCTCAACCACACTTCCACTGAGTGTAGTTACAACGCCTTAGTCTATGGTGTATATCTCGTATTGAAGATTTGTAACTTTGCAGGAAGTTTTGCTGCTGGTATGTGTGATATCATCACTTTAGCAACATTAGTGTACATTCTGAAAATCGAATATTCTTTATCACTTCACATTTACATTTGTGGAGTACAAGAACCAATATGAGACACAAGTGGGATCACACCAAGACAATTCTTGTCGTTCCCTTAGAAAATACTTTTTCTTATCTCCCTAATGACAGGAAGACCTGCCTCATTAAATTGATAACCCGCAAATCTAGCGGTAAGAGATCTCCGCCAAAGTTTTTAAAATGCGGATAATTGTTGGGAACTAATTTCCAACATAACTAATTAACAAATTTTGAAGACCCATCATAATACGATGTGGAGTCGTAATGGCACATATATAGTGCGACCAAAAATGTGTAAGAACACTAATTTCAGGCTTAAATCCGAGCTTACCAACCTGTACGTAGAAAAAGTTGAATAATATTGGGTTCTAAAACGAATAAATTAAAGATGCGTTAATATTGCATATTCCCAAGCAAGTTAAAGGTAGATTTGTACGCATAACCTATTCCTTAGACATCACCTGCAACCATTGATGATAGCCTTTGGGAGTCCATGAGGTATAGGATGCTCGCATTCATCCTATTATATATGAAATAACCATCAAGTCCTTTTGATGTGCACTAGCTAGAATTTTCAAGGGTTGGTGAGCCCTTACATGTAAAATATGTGCTAGTAGTTTTCCAAGCGCAAATTTCTTGGGAACTATAACTAGTCCAAAAATTTATAACATTCACCAGATCCATAAGTCACTTTAATGGTCCGCATTCACGCATGAATATTTTTATAAAGTTCACCTTGTTTTCTTTGTAATATGGAATTTTTACCATTTGCATTTTAGGATGGTCTCGATCCTTTTTTAATGAAGAATTTTGTAAAAATGAGTAACATGCTTTCTTACCTAAAAGCATAATGGGAATGGGGTTTTGCATCTAGTAATTTAGAAAACACTTATTGAGAGATATGTCGTCACTTTGCATTCTGTCAATATTTTTCCCATTTTCGTTCACTCAAATAAAGTGATATTTGTATGAGTTATTTCAAAACACTCATCATGTCACAACCAAAGTTTCTTTATGGTTATTCCCAAAGCTCAGATGAGTCGGCTTCAACATTTTATTGTCGAGTCAATATGATTCAATAATCCAATATTATAATGAATTATATTGCACTAGATTGACTCATTAGTTTCTCGTAAAACATATTTCCTTCCAAATATATTAGAGACTACAAAAGATGCAATCAATTACATTCTCATCATTTTGATGTTCCTCGTGATATCCATTTGCACGGGTTACTTGGGAATTTAACAAGGTGTGATTATCTCTTGGTACATCTAGAGATTTTGCGACGTCTTTGTTCTATCTTGAAACTAAAAATGAGCAGTGGTGAGCTCATTAAGATAGTCAATTGGCTGAGAAAAGTTCTTGTTGCCATTAAAGTTGATGTGAAAATTGTTTGTTACTATGATACACATACACATTATATTGTATATACCAACACCTATGACCAAGGTGCATTTCCAACTCTTTTTATTTATGATGGGAGATAAAATCACATTTTAGCCGATCCCATGTTGAATCGATACCTATACTTTGGTGTCACTTTTCTACGAGGAAAAACTCATCACATGAGATATATGTCCCTTTTCACATGCTTTATATGAGTCGGTCTAACCCTCATTACTTTTGGGGTTATTTCCATTTTCAATTTTGCAACAATTAGTTTAATTTGAGAAATTTATTTATCTC
Organism: Papaver bracteatum; assembly: GCA_023529315.1. Classification (NCBI taxonomy): domain Eukaryota; kingdom Viridiplantae; phylum Streptophyta; class Magnoliopsida; order Ranunculales; family Papaveraceae; genus Papaver; species Papaver bracteatum. Next base: position 126,515 of record JAJJWX010001070.1, on the reverse strand, counting down.
AATAGGCCAAGAGAATCTCACTACCCATGTCAACCATTTACTTTAGGTTGTGTAGATTACGTAGATAGATCTCCTGTTGTCATACTTTAATATATATTGGTGCATTAGTATAATGGATGAAATAGAGAAATGGAAATTTTCCAACTCATATCGTCTTTTGTGAGTTCTTCCACAAAAAATCGTAACACATGTGATTTTATTTGCAATTCTTTAGAAACTACGTACTCTTTAATAGTCGAGTAAGTGGACTACATTCCACGAAACATTCAAATTTTGGGAATAAAAATCAAGTACGAAATAATAGTGTTCGAGTACTTCAAAACCCCAAACAAATATATTTGAATTGAGTTGGTACATCCAATTGAACAAAATACACCATTCAACTATAACCAATATATCATATTCAAGAGAATAAATAACATTAATGCCAAAATTCTCAATGATCGATATTAACGGTCATAATTTAAGTTAACCGTTTACATGCTATGGACTTATCCTAAGACAAAGAAAACAGAACTAACATGTTCTATAAAACAAAAACAAAAAAAAGATAAGCCAGCATGTATTCAATTTGGATAAAAAAAGAACCAAGTTGGTTACATACCTTAAGTAATCTCTGGTTCCCACTGTGTTTGTATTGCCAGAACCGAAACAGTTTTAGCCCAGAACCACAATGGAACGGAATATGATTGGGGAACCAGAACCATCATGGAAGGGAACAAGATGGTCCACCAGAACCAGGATGGAACAGAACCGGACGGAACCACCAGAACCAGGATGGAACGGAGCACGACGGGAAAACCAGAACCAGGATGCAACAGAACAGGACCGGGACCACCAAGGCATCACGAGCTGGAACTGGTTGACTGGTCTTCTTCAACGGGGGATTTACTTTCTCCTTCACAGAGATTTCCAACGGACATGACAAATCACAGCACCAACATATTAATATTATATTACAACTGTTCCCCAACTAGAATCATCTTCGGCCATTATCAACACAATCGTTCAACTAATGGCACCACAGTCTCACGGTAGCAAAAGGGAGGCATAAAGATGGATTTCAGAGAACGATGATTAGGGCAAAATAAATTTTGTTCAAAATTAAATTAAACCAAATCTGAATCTACAAAATAAAAATAAAAAACAAGAGAGACACTTAGCTCGATTCCACAATTTCCTTCTCCCCGCAAAAACATGAAGGATTACGAACAGACATATTTCATTTCCAAATCTAATGTAGTTTTTATTTTTTCGGATCTGATTGAATTTTTTTTTTTTTTGATAGAAGCATGTAACATTGGCTAATAACCCTCTTTGTTTTTCTTGTCAATCCCTGCACCAGCGGTTGAGCATCGTGGTGATAACGTGTTCAAAGGGAATTTAAGAAAATATGAAGAGTATGAGAAATGGCAAGAGGGTTCTTATTGATAGCAACAACAACCGTATTACATAGCATAGTATGCTTTATATACAAGTAGGAAGAGAACCCAAGATATCTAAATTTGGCATCTATAGGTTGTAGGCCCTACAACATATCCAAAATTTTCAATCCTCCATAGTTTTTTTTGGGTGTTCTAGTTTACTTCGTTTCTCATTTTTAACTTTTAGGCTCTGCGCTTTTTCACAGTGTTTCCTTCTTGATTTATATTATTATCTTTGCCGATCAAAAAAAAATATAGTCATTGGCGGCCATTCTATACTCATTTTGTCTATTCGAGCTACCATTGTAGAAAACTTTGTTTGCCTAACTAGAATCTAGGTGGCTTCTCCAATATGTGTTGTCAAGCATTGGTATTGGAATTGTCCTGAATGTTGTATATAGTTTGGGTTGGAGAGATTTGCAGAAGTTTAGCTGGGATATACTTATTCTCTCCAAATGTAACTGACAAGAAACTTGGGAAAATTACACCACTACTTTGCGGTACTTTGGAAAAGGTGATTTATTTATTAAAATAAAATGAAAATTATAATATCATTTATTTTGAACTTAAAACAAAATGGTTAACATGATAAAGCTTCCATGAATTCCGCATCATCTTCCATGGCCTTAAAGACCTCAACTGGAAGGCAGATTTCAATGTCAATACTTCCTTCAACTGGTCCTCGACTCACAGTAGTTATTCCATAAACATATTTTCCATTTCTACCGGTTTTTACTGCACTAGGGCGTCCCCAACCGAAATCGTTCCCGTACTTATTGAACCATTGGGAACTCCTAGCTAACAACATAATATCCATAATTCCATTCTCATCACCAGAACTTGGTATAAAAGGTTTCTCTACCCATGATTCGAAAAAACTTCGACTCTTTTCATAATTGTGGGAGTTAACCACCTCACTCAGTGAAGCAGCCAGGAAACCAAATCCCTTGTCAAGCACCTCACCTTCCTTCACGAGTATATCACCCCCGATTAGTGAGTTGCCAAAGTATTCTTCTGGCAAGGGTGGAATCAGCTTGGTTCTGTTATTCATGAAAAGTGCAATTAAAATTTTCCGGTTTTCATCATGGCTATTAGTTAAACAGAACCTAGCGCGTATTACCGCTGTCCAAACATGAGCTAATAGTGCCTGTAAGGAGGAGATTTCCCTGCTTCGCTTTGCTTCTGAATTTAGCTCTAAAGCCCTTGCTTTTAATTTTGCAATGCTTGGTTTAGTGAATCGAAAACATTTCTCTACAAGACATTCAAGCGGTGGAACTTCAGTATTTTTGGTATTCCTTACTGCTGAAAACTTTTCAGCAAATGAGAACGGAAGACGGATAGGAAAATCTGTTTCCTTGATAAACCAACGCTTAAAAACCAGAGGAGGATATGAAGTATGATCACTGGAAGATCTAGAGATATCTGACCAAGAATTAATGAATTTCCAAATTGATGCACCATCACATACAGAATGATTTGCACTGCACCCTATGAAAACGGCATCATCGCTCAGCTCAGTTACCTGAACAGAAAGTAAAGGATGTGATTGACCTTCGTAGTTTAATACCCCATTGAAGGGAATTAATGAATCGATTATGCTTTGAGGAACAATTGGAGAGAGGATGTCCTCTTCAGATATCTCTGCGGTGGCATGGATGAACTCTACACCCTCAAAGTTGCAGTTGATATAGACAGAGATGGTGTTATCATCTTCATGTTTTTCAATAGCAAGACGACCAGCAAGAGGAAAGAAGTGATCAAGTGTAGATGACAAAGAAGTTTTAAGGTGACTTATCTTGTCGCTAATACTCCCATCATTTAGTACATCTTCCTTTTGTTGTTGCTTGGGTAGTGATTGTGAATTAGTGAAGATAAGGCCCTTTTGCATATATGTACCACTTAGAAATACCAAGTCAAATGGATTCAAATCAATTCGTTGATAATCATCCGTTTCTTCACCAATGTAACTAGCTGGTCGGACTTTGGTGGTTGAGACACGGCGAACGTCTTTAGAAGAACTCATTCTAGTACTATGTGCTAGCTAAATGTTATTACATGGATGTTAAAACAGCTCCAATGTTGGAATCTTATATACACACTCTTAGAATCAGCCAGCCATAACATGTAACATATATAGTGAATGTCAAACCTCTGTATCATCAAGTCTCTGAAAACATCGATAAAATTCGTCAAAATGTACGGTTTTAGCATCCAATCTATTGAATCAATAAAATATTCTTGGCTTACTTTCCTGACCATAAAAAATGTTAATTATTGGTTAAATACCCACACATGGTATTACTGTAAACACGTCCTATGTTTTTGAATGGGGCAGACTCTAGAATTCTATAATCGCTAACTTACCAACGGGAGATGATCTCTCGAGGCCAGTCCTCCAACTCCGCGACAGCTTGCAGCCGGAACTCTTTCTCTTGAAAGACATTCCGTCAAGCATGCCTAATATATTCCTCGTATTCCTTCTTTTCACCTCTAGTCCCCTGCCTCATTTTGGGCTATATACACACCACTATCACCATTTTTGTCCCTGAATCCCACGAACCATAAGAATAATCACTATGGTTAGTTATAAGTCAGAACAAAAATTGTTGTCAGACCGCCTTCTTTAAACTGCCTCAAAATCGCCTTGATAGAACCAAACAAGAAGCGGCTGTTTTTTCCCAAAGGACAGACCCATGCACTTAATCAAAATGTGGTTAATATATTGTATCGATCTGTAAGTAATGCTAACAATGCATTGAGTTTCCATACCTCATGGTTAATATATTGTATCGATATTTAAGTAATGCTAACAATGCATTGAGTTTTCATACCTCATATTGCAACATTTGATCTGGTGAACAGAACGATTCAGATAGCAACATTTCATATTTTTTGTTGGGCTTGGTCACTCCTTATGAGTCCAACAAGTGTGCATCCCCTTAACCATTTAAGGGAGCTAGGTAACAAGTGTCCTTGGCTATATGTTTTGTTTCCAAAACATCCAGGAGACTAACATACGGGTTTTGTTCTTCATTTTTGAGAAGAAAGAGAAAGAGAGGAAGAAGAAAAGAGAGTGAGTGAGGTAGAGAGATTAAACCACCAATTTTTGGTGAGATTGAAGCATCTTGAAGAGGAGAAGAAAGGGTTCTTGTTGAAGGATCTCTTGGTTGTTTTGGTGGAGAATTGATTGATCAATTTCCACATCTCTTCAAAGGGGGAAAAATCTAGGGTTTGTCAAACCCTAGTAGTAAGTATCTCAAATCACTTCTAATTCTTAAATTGATAGTGAATCTCATATTATATATGAATGAATTGTTGATCCATCCTTAGGGGTGAGTGTAATTAGGCAAATTGATATCCAAGTGCTATAGGCACCTTGAGGTTGTTGTTATCCCCAAATTTGGGAGAATTGTGTGTAACCCATTATTGTTATAGTGGAAGATTTGCCCGTGGTTTTTTACCCTTCACCTTGGAGGGGTTTTTCCACGTAATTGCCGGTGTTGTGTGATTGCTTCTATATCGTCATAGTTTGTGTATTTCCGCATTGTGTTTCATTGCTCGTGTAGGTTTCGTATTGCGCATAGCGGCTCGGATTTCGTAAGCCTCCCCCAACAAGTGGTATCAGAGCTTTTGGGTTGAGCTAATCCTGTGCAATGGCGGAAGCTAGCACTAGTAATAGAATGGTCAATTTGACCGGTGAGAACTTTGTCATATGGAAGGCGAAGATGGAAGACTGGTTATATTGTAAAGATCTCTATGGTCCAATAGAGAGCAAGGGAGTAAGGCCTGAGGCGACAAGTGCAGAAGATTGGAAGGTTACTAATCGAAAAGCAGTTGGTTATATTCGTCAGTGGATTGATGATAGCATTTTTCATCATGTGGCTAGTGAGACACTAGCATATCCTTTGTGGACCAAGTTAGAGGAGATATATGATCAGCAGTCTCCTTGTGAAAAAGCTCTTCTATTCAAAAAGCTTGGAAAGCTGTGTTACAAGGAAGGGAGTTCAATGGCGCAACATTTAAATGAAATGAAGGGGATCATGAATCAGCTTACATCTATGGACCTCAAAATTCCTGAAGAGGTTCAAGCTTATTTGTTGCTAAATACTTTACCAGACAGTTGGGAGCCATTGAGGAATTGTCTCAGTTATTCTGCTCCAGACAAGAAGTTGAACATGACTGTTGCAACTAGCAGTTTGCTGAGTGAAGAAGTTAGAAGAAGGTCATTAGACTCATCTCATTCAGAAGCTCTTGTGACAGAAAATCGGGGTAGAAGAAAAGACAGAAGACAAGTTGGCCGTAGCAAGTCAAGGGGTAAATCAAAGTCCAGAAAGGAAGTTGAATGTTGGAACTGTCATACGAGAGGTCATTATTCAAATGAATGCAGGAAGCCGAAGCAAGAACACAAGAAGGGGAAAGGAAATGATAACCAAGACAATGGTGTTGCAAAATGACTGTGACAAATGATGATATCATTGTATTCTCAGATTGTAATGATGTTTGTGTTAGTTTTGCAGGTTCTGATTCAGAATGGATAGTTGATTCAGGTGCATCTTATCATGCTACTCCTCATGAAGATGTATTTACCTCCTACAAGGCTGGTGACTTTGGGTCAGTCAGAATGGGCAACAGTGGTGTTGCGAAAATTGTAGGAATGGGTGATGTGAAGGTTGAGACCAATGTTGGCTGTACGTTGGTTCTCAGAAATGTGCGACATGTACCAGATCTTCGTTTGAATCTAATGTCACCAGGAGTGTTAGATGATGAAGGGTACAACAATCACTTGGGTGATGGCAAATGGAAGCTAAGCAAGGGCTCCATGGTTATTGCAAGAGGCAAGAAGTGTGGCACATTGTACAAGACACAAGTGAAGGTGTTGAAAGGTGAGTTGAATGCTATTGACAAAGATTCAATCTCCGAGCTGTGGCATAGAAGACTTGGTCATCTTAGTGAGAAGGGAATTCAAATCCTCACCAAAAGACAAGTTTTGCCAAATGCCAAAGGTATGCAATTGGGTAAGTGTACTCATTGTTTAGTTGGTAAACAAACTAGAGTCTCTTTTCATAAAGCTTTACCCAAGCGCAATTCTGGTATTATTGATCTTGTTCATTCTGATGTATGTGGACCTTTAAGGGTCAAAACACTTGGTGGTGCTGTTTATTTTGTTACTTTCATAGATGATGCTTCAAGGAAGGTTTGGTCATATGCAATCAAGACCAAAGATGATGTTGTTCCTGTGTTCAAGATGTTTCATAGCATGGTGGAAAGAGAAACAGGTAGAACCTTGAAGTGCCTTCGTTCTGACAACGGGGGAGAGTACATTGGGCCACTTGAAGTGTATTGCAAGAGCATGGGTATACGTCATGAACAATCAGTACCGAAGACTCCACAACATAATGGTGTTGCAGAGAGGATGAACCGCACTATTCTTGAGAGAATAAGGTGCATGTTATCTCATTCCAAGTTGCATAAGCATTTCTGGGGTGAAGCAATGAATACTGCTGTGTATTTGATCAATCGATCTCCTTCAAGACCGCTAGATGGAGAAGTAGCAGAAAAGGTATGGAGAGACAAAGAGCCTACTTATGATCACTTGAAAGTGTTTGGTTGCAGGTCATTTGTTCATATCCCAAAAGATCAGAGATCAAAGCTTGACGACAAAGCAAAGCAGTGTGTGTTCCTAGGCTATGGAACAGAGAAGTTTGGTTACAGATTTTGGGATCCAGTTGAGAAGAAGGTTATCAGAAGTAGGGATGCAGTATTCCTTGAAGACCAGACAATTGAAGACTTTGAGAAGATTGAGATGCCAAAGCTTCAAGATGATATGACCTTGGATCCAAATCCAGTTGTTCCTACTCTTGAACAACATGATGATGATGTTGATGGTAATGGCAATGAAGATGAAGCTCATGAAGATGTTCCAGTGGGTGATGTTGAGCAAGAAGTGCAGCAACAACAACAACCAGAAGCTGAGTTGAGAAGATCCAAAGAGACCAGATTACCTTCAACAAAGTATCCACCACATGAGTATGTGATGCTCACAGATGCAGGTGAACCAGAGTCTTATGAAGAAGCTCTTAGTGTTCCTGAAAGTCAGAAGTGGTTGAAATCCATGAAAGAAGAGGTTGGCTCTTTAGATGAGAATGACACTTTTGATTTGGTTGACAAGCCTGAGAACCAGAAAATTCTGAAGAACAAGTGGGTGTACAGAATCAAGACTGAAGATGGTAACTCACAACCAAGGTACAAAGCACGCTTAGTTGTGAAGGGTTATGAGCAGAGAAAGGGTGTTGACTTTGACGAGATTTTCTCACCGGTGGTGAGATTTTCTTCTATTCGGGTTGTCTTGGCAATAGCCGCTAGTTTGGATCTTGAGATAGAACAACTAGATGTCAAGACAACATTTCTTCACGGTGAGTTGGAGGAAGATGTGTATATGGCACAACCCGAGGGTTTTGAAGTCAAAGGCAAAGAGCACATGGTGTGCAAGCTAAAGAAGAGTCTTTATGGTTTGAAGCAAGCTCCAAGAAGATGGTACAAGAAGTTTGAATCGTTCATGAAGGAACATGGGTACAAGAGGACGGCTTCAGATCATTGTGTATTCATTCAAAAATTTGTTGATGGTGATTTTCTTACTCTTTTGCTATATGTTGATGACATGCTTATTGTTGGCAAAGATAAGAAAAAGATTGACAGGTTGAAGTCAGATCTGAGCAAGTCTTTTGCTATGAAAGACTTGGGTGCAGCAAAGCGTATTCTTGGCATGGAGATCACTCGTGATAGGAAAGCGAGGAAGCTGTGGTTATCACAAGAAAGCTACATTGAGAAGGTGTTGCAAAGATTCAACATGGACAAGGCTGAGCCGGTAAGTTGTCCACTTGCAAACCATTTTAAGTTAACTCGTGATCAATGTCCTGTGAATGATGTTGAGAAACGGAAGATGGAGAAAATTCCTTATGCGTCCGCAGTTGGTAGTTTGATGTATGCAATGGTGTGTACAAGGCCGGATATAGCTCATGCAGTTGGAGTGGTAAGCAGATTTCTATCAAATCCTGCTATGGAGCATTGGGAAGCAGTGAAATGGATACTACGGTATTTAAGGGGTACTTCTAATATGTGTTTGTGCTATGGAGGTGACAAGCCAGAGTTAGTTGGTTACACAGATTCAGATTTGGCAGGTGCTCAAGACAGTCTCAAGTCTACATCGGGTTACTTATTTACCTATGCAGGGGGAGCCGTGTCTTGGCAATCCAAGTTACAAAAATGTGTGGCATTGTCTACTACAGAGGCAGAGTACATTGCAGCTACAGAGAGTTGCAAGGAGATGATATGGATGAAGAGGTTTGTTAGAGAACTCGGTGTGAAGCAACAAAGGTTCATCGTTTACTGTGACAGCCAGAGTGCCATCCATCTCAGCAAGAATTCGAGTTTTCACTCGAGGTCCAAGCACATCAATATTAGGTATCAGTGGATACAAGAAGTTCTCGAGGAGAAGGTCTTGTATATTGAGAAGATCCATACAGATGACAACGGTTCTGATATGATGACAAAGTCGCTACCAAAATACAAGCATGTGTATTTCTGCAGCAGGGCAGGGTTGGTGGTGACGGGTACCTTACCATAAGTCGTGAGGGGGAGATTGTTGGGCTTGGTCACTCCTTATGAGTCCAACAAGTGTGCATCCCCTTAACCATTTAAGGGAGCTAGGTAACAAGTGTCCTTGGCTATATGTTTTGTTTCCAAAACATCCAGGAGACTAACATACGGGTTTTGTTCTTCATTTTTGAGAAGAAAGAGAAAGAGAGGAAGAAGAAAAGAGAGTGAGTGAGGTAGAGAGATTAAACCACCAATTTTTGGTGAGATTGAAGCATCTTGAAGAGGAGAAGAAAGGGTTCTTGTTGAAGGATCTCTTGGTTGTTTTGGTGGAGAATTGATTGATCAATTTCCACATCTCTTCAAAGGGGGAAAAATCTAGGGTTTGTCAAACCCTAGTAGTAAGTATCTCAAATCACTTCTAATTCTTAAATTGATAGTGAATCTCATATTATATATGAATGAATTGTTGATCCATCCTTAGGGGTGAGTGTAATTAGGCAAATTGATATCCAAGTGCTATAGGCACCTTGAGGTTGTTGTTATCCCCAAATTTGGGAGAATTGTGTGTAACCCATTATTGTTATAGTGGAAGATTTGCCCGTGGTTTTTTACCCTTCACCTTGGAGGGGTTTTTCCACGTAATTGCCGGTGTTGTGTGATTGCTTCTATATCGTCATAGTTTGTGTATTTCCGCATTGTGTTTCATTGCTCGTGTAGGTTTCGTATTGCGCATAGCGGCTCGGATTTCGTAAGCCTCCCCAACATTTTCGAAGGTGACCAAATTCAAGTGCGGAGGATTTTGTTTGGGACTAAGCATGGATCACATAATTTTCGATGGAATTGGTGCAATGCAGTTTATGAATTCTTGGGGTGAAGTTACAAGAGGATTACCAATCTCAAACCCACCGTCCCTAGATCGAACCTTGCTGAAAGCAGGAATCTCACCTAATGTAAAATTCGCCCATGCGTTTGAACAAATAATCGACATGTCAAACACCGTGGCTATGCTGGAAAAAGAAACGCATATCAACAAATCCTTCGTTTTTCACTTGGAGAAGCTAGAACAACTTAAGAAAATAGCCATGGAAGATAAGGTTCTGAAAAAGTGTACTACTTTTGAAACACTCGCTGCTTTCATGTGGTGAACTCAAATTAAATCATTAAGACTTCATCCCGATCAACAAGTTAGGGTACTCTTTACGGTTGATGGACGGTCTAAATTAGACCCACCACTACCTAAAGGATTCTTTGGTAATGCAGCCATGTTGATGAGTTGCCAGTCCAGCGCAAGGGAGATACTAGACAACCCATTGTCATCAACAGTACAGAAAATTCAAGAAAAAATTAAGATGGTTACTGATGACTACATCAGATCAGGCATAGATTATTTTGAAGAACAACATGAAAGGAAACCGTTAACATATACCATTTTCTTAAATGCTTGGTCTAGGCTAGCATTCCATAGTGTGGACTTTGGTTGGGGAGGACCTATTTACTCAGGCCCATTGCATGTGGCAAGAAACATGGTCTTGTTCTTACCTCATGGGAAGGAACGGAGGACATAAATTTGTTTCTTGGTTTGCCTGCTTCGGCAATGAAGATCTTCCAAGTACTAATTGATATCTAGAGGAAAGAAAATAATTACATGCCTTTATAGATGATGGTGATAATGTTGTATGTAATCCTAAACGTGGTTATATTTAAAATCATTTTTTATATAATAATTACATGCCTTTATAGATGATGGTGATAATGTTGTATGTAATCCTAAGCGTAGTTATATTTAAAATCCTTATTTTTTATATAATAACATAGTTTTTGTAAAGTGTTCTTATTCATGGTAGCTCCATGTTAATTCTAGATTTACTCGTAGATTCTAAACACAACACTTTAATTTTTTTTATGGTAATTTTATCAAATTTCGATAAAAAATTAACAAAATATTTTTTCCCACTAATATTTAAGAAAAATATTTCCTAAAAACAAAGTTAACTAATAATTCGAAAAATCTTTTACAAATCATAATACTAAAATTAAAATGAAATCACATTTATACTATATGCATCACGATTGACCTATTAAATATGCATCATGATTTTAATCATAGGAATAAATCGACCATAAAATTAAATAAAATGTCCAATGTCCGATTACAATTTTTAAAATATAACTAATCCTAATTACATTTCAAAGGTGCTAATAACTAAACTAATTTTGCTTCAAAAAAAAATTGAAAAATTAAAAAACTAAACTAATTTTAATTTGACTAAAATAGGAATTTTAATTATAGTTTAGATGAAAATAAAATTTATTTATCGAATTTACATGATTAGTAATTAATATTGAAAATAAAAATACCTGCTAACGATCAAAGTGTCCTTCTTCCTCCGCTGAAAAATTGATAGATCCTGCCAAATGGTTAAATACAAAATGATCAATATAAAAGTTGTAAACATCAATGCTCTAGAAAAGAAAATTTAAGCAAAATCTTAGAAATCAATCCTGAAAAAAAGAAAACAAAAATATAATAATCGTTTGAAGGTTAGCAAAACAAATTTTGATATTATTTTACTTAATGTTATTCATTCAAAACAAAAAACAAAAACAAAATAACCACTATTCCTAGATATACAAAATATGCTTATTATTTTTTAGACAATAATATACCTAAATAATAGGCTAACCAAAAATGTAAAGTTATATATGCAGTAAATATTAGAGTATAAATTAAATATTTGTCATTATTATTTTCGATGAGAATATTGCAACAATTAATTCTAGATACGGATCAATATTATTTCCAAAACAAAATCTTTATTTTTATGGAATTTTTGTGGATATGTTGTATATAAAGCATTCGATGCAAAAGCCTATTGTCCAGGTTGTTTCTCTTCCAATATTTTTTTCGGATAATGGGTCATTTGTCCAAATATTTTTAAAATATGGCTCAAATGGATGAGTAAAAATTAGTATGGGTGAAATGGACACCAAAAAAACAGCAAGGATGAAACTGGATTCATCCTGACTTAAACTAAAAAAATAGTAAGGATGAAACTGGATGCATCCTGATGTAAATTAAAAATAAGTAAAAGTATTTGAAAATGGGTAGGATGAAACCGTTTACATCCTGACTATTTTTACATTTTTGTCCATTTAAACAGTATCAAAATTTAACAGAGGTTTACTCAATAAATACTTTTATCGATTTCCAAAGAGTTTAATGGATTTACAAAGTATTGTGTTATTGGTTGTATACTTTTAAAATCTCTTTCAAAGTTTATGTTACTCGTTGTAGATTGTCAAAAGGTCTTCTAAAGTTTGTGTTACTCGTTGTAAACTTGAAAATTCAAAGACTTTGCATACTTATCTATTTTCAAGATTTTGAGTGACTTTTGGGTATATATTTTCCTTGGTAAAAGTCTTGCAAAATATGTAAGATTTTGGAAGACTTCCAATTTTTTTATAAAGATGTTTTTTACTCTATCTTTTTTTTTTCATGAATACACAATATATAAAACTCCTATTATAGATGAGTATAAATTATATGATATATAATTAAACATTTTTTTAATTTTAATTATTATGTATAAATGTACAATAATTATTATTTTAATTTATTGTTACACTTTATTGTATTTCATTGAACCAAGAAATAAGTTATATATACAAAATAATAATAATTTATTTTAATTTAGTTGAAGTTACTATAATAAATAAGTTACAATAAATTTTATATTTATGTCTATCATGCATATTTCCATATAAAATTTGTTTATACAACTCTTCAAGACTATACAAATGTCAGCAAGACATTAGACAACTCTGCATAACTCCGCAAAAGTTTTCTCAATTCTGTATAAATTCTGTAAAGTTATTAATTTTCATGACTCTTTTTAAATCTCTACAAATATACAAATGTATTTATTGAGTAAACCCCCGTAAGTGTCCTTTTCACCTAGGAATTGTTGATTTTGGTCTTTTAAACCAATTTTATGTATTTTTTTGTTCTCTTCCAAGATTTTCGGATGCAAAAGCCAAATTCTATTGTCCAGGTTGTTTCTCTTCCATGACTTTTTTTCCTTGCAGTTTATGATTTTTTTTTTGTCTGATCTATTTTAGTTTTTTTTTTCGTTGATACTAGATCGTGCAGCTATTGTAAAAATAAAATAAAATTGCTCTATTATGCACATGTTCTAACTTGGAATATTCAAGCAATTTCAAGGTATAAATTAATTGATTATTGCATATATTTGTTGGGGCATCAAACGTAGAACAGTAAAACACGATTATATTAAATGATTCAATCACACGGGCAATCTCAAATACAAAAAGAAATCTTCGTTGGTAAACATAGCTAGCCGTTTATAATATGTCAATAATAAGTTATTAATAATAATAAGTCTATGGTCCGAGATACGGCTAGACGGCTAGTGTTTCGGGGGCAGTACATTGATTTGGACTTTCTTGAAGATTGATTAAAATTGATAACACGGTGTCAAGGAGCCACAAAGGTACAAAAAACCATAAAGTTTACCGAAAGAAACAAGAGCTAGAAAAGCCTGGTTGAAAACAAGAATTACAAATTACATCCCGTATATTTTACTCCCCAATTTACGACTAGATCATCAAAAGATAAACCTTTGAAAGTTGTGGTCGGTAACCCCCATTGATTTGGACTTTTTGATAACGTCGTTTGTGGACATTTTAACCATCACAAAAGGTGGTACAAAAGTGGTATGATTCTTGACAAATGTCATATGAGCTAATGTCAATGAAGGTAACGTTATCATTCAGGTCCAAGAGTTCAATGCATGGTTGTTGGTCCTTGATGTACCGAATATTATTTAAAATGATCTAAATCGTATATGGCTGAATTAATTGTAATCTCGTATCTCGTTCGTATATGGCTGCATGTTGTCAGATTCAGAATTGGAAGAACTAATTAAAAGATTATTATTATTTTTAAGTTGTTCTGACTAATTCATGATTAAGTTTTCATTACTGTTTTTTGTTATAAATTCTATCTAAATGTAAAATATACACATTAAGCATTTTTTTTCCTTCTTTTTATTCAGAAGAGGTAAACATTTTTCTTTTTCTTCCTAATATCAGCATCAGCATCGATCGTTTGAGTTTCTAATGGGGGAGTATCTCGACTCTAACTGTCAAAAATTCACGTGAAACTTTTGACGATGAACATATTGTGAATCTCAATGTCAAGATTATAGGAGAACCAACTTTGGTTCCTCCAGCAGAGGAGACACCAAAGGGTATATACTTCTTGGCTAATATTGACAGGGGAGCTGACATGATTCAAACTTTTAATTGTTTCAGCAAAACATTTGATGGGCAGTATTTAGATGCAGCTCACGCCTTGAAACTTGGCTTAGCGAAAGTTCTTGTTCACTACTATCCTATTGCTGGACGTCTTATACTGAATGAGAAAAATAAGTTTGCAATCAATTGCACGGGCGAAGGTGCTCTTTTTATCGAGGCGGAGGCCGACTGTACGTTGGAAGAGATTGGTGACCTGACACAGCCCAATCCGACTACTTTTAAGAAACTTGTTTATGGAAACCCCTGGTCCAGTAAATATACATGAAGATCCTCCTCTACTTGTGGCTCAGGTTTATAATACATGTCGCGCATAATTTTGTGACATTAATTCTTGAACAGTGTGTTAATTATGTGTTATTCAGAATTTTTTATTGCTTCTGAACTTCCTGGTATTATTTTGTATGAAGGTGACTAAATTTAAGTGCGGAGGATTTACTCTTGGACTAAGCCAGAATCACACAGTATTTGATGGAGTTGGTGCAATGGAGTTTGTGATTTCATGGGGTGAAGTTACGAGAGGATTCCCATTAACGAAACCACCGTTCCTAGATCGAACCATACTCAAAGCACGAACCCCACTAAAGACACAGTTCACCCATATACTCGAGGAGATCATTGACATAACAAACACCAATGCTCTTTGGGAAGAAGAAAGCTCCTTACCAAATCCTTCATTTTTCACCCCCACAGGCTAGAAAGACTAAGGGGAAAAGCAATGGAAGATGGGGTTCTCAAAAAGTGCACCACTTTCGAAGTACTTACTTCGATCATGTGGAGAGCGAGAACTCACTACACCAAATTTAGGGATTAGCACGGCAGGTGGTTGTTACAAAGTGGGGTTGCAACAGTTCATCTCTGTTGCGAAAGTCGATGTTGCAGTTTTTCGCAACGGCTACATTACCGTTGCGAAAGTTTTTTCGCAACAGTTTGAAACTGTTGCAACGCTAAAATATCGCAATTGTTATTAACAGTCGCGAACTCGATGGTCGCAACAGCTTCAAACAGTTGCGAACTGGAATATCGCAACAACTTAACTCAGTTGCGAAAATTTTGTAACATCAAAAAAATAGTGGTTTTATAGGCCAAAACCAGGTTTTTACCGGTCAAAACCAGTCAATATTAGAGTTCCCTGTACCAAAATCAAGTTTCCCCTGTTCATTTGAAATCAAATTAATCAATACTATCAAGATAGTGTCTTAGAGTTAATTCACCATGATGAACTCATACACAAAATGTATAAAGCACACCATAAAAATCATATGAAGGAATCTATAAACTCATTATCACACCAAGGTTCTTACAAAACGAATTAAAGAAAAATAACTCTCACATTCTTTGGAACTAAGGAAACCAGCTACCTAGGTGAACATTTCTGCTGCATGAGGCATGCCCAAAGGTTGAAGTTTAATTTGTCACCATGGGTTGTGAGGCATTTCTCTGGGAGGAACCAGCAAAGAGCAATGTGCTAGCTAGATGTTGCACGCCCACTTTTATTGAAGTCTGCTAAAAATATACAATAAAACAATGAACCAATTTTAGTGTGCGAAATGAGAACATTATCGTTTTACTTGCGGACATGTGAATGCCTAACCTAAACACCAAGCACCATGTCGGTAAGAACAATACATAAATGATAACAAAGTAATATGAAGGCCATCTATGTTACCTTGCAGTTCACGAATTAAGTGCATCCACTTTCACACATGCAAATTTTTCTTAGTCTTTAAAAGACACCAAAAAAGAGAGTGTAATGATACTGACATATATGTGTGATTAAGAGAGGGTGGCATCATCTTTCGTGAAACGACATAAAAAGATACTCTGAGAGAGAGAGAGAGAGAGGAGGATCATCTACTTACTTTTCTTTTTGCATAGCCTTCATTGCAGCAGCTCCACTTCTAAAAATCATCTAAATTTAGGGCAAGGGTAAAGCAAGATTAGAATCTTCATAAGAAATGGGTTCCAAAAACCAGTATTCGATAATCGCTAGTACTGAACATATGAACTCATAATTTGAAACCAAATTAGCAAACAAAAGCAACAGCAGGTGGTTGTGGAATGGACTGGTGGTACAGTGGTGGCTTATATATAGACTGGAGGCATTCATTCCCTTACTCTGCGATGTGTTCATAACAAACCTGGACACAGTCAAAAGTGGAAGCCTAAACCTAGACACAGTCAAAAGTGGAAGCCTAAATCTGGACACAGTCAACATAGAGGTTCATACTTCTTTTTACAGAATTCCCAAAATTTCTTCCCATGTGAACAGTCAACAACTTCATCATATGTTCCCCTGCAAAGGGATACATAAGAGATGCATGTTATGATAGTCTCCACAAATTGCATTTAAGAGCTAGGTAATTTGAAAGGTGAAAATGGAAAGACTCACATGAATTTTTAGCACAGACACAGCATAGAGGTTCATACTTCTCTTTACACAATTCCCAAAATTGCTTCCCATGTGAACAGTTAACAACTTCATCAGATGTTCCCTGCAAAGGGATACAGAAGAGATGCATGTTATGATAGTCTCCACAAATTGCATTTAAGAGCTAGGTAATTTGAAAGGTGAG
Source organism: Papaver bracteatum (assembly GCA_023529315.1). Lineage (NCBI taxonomy): Eukaryota > Viridiplantae > Streptophyta > Magnoliopsida > Ranunculales > Papaveraceae > Papaver > Papaver bracteatum. The sequence goes on along the minus strand of JAJJWX010001070.1, from coordinate 109,585 downwards.
AATGGAAAGACTCACATGAATTGTTAGCACAGGACAGCATAGAGGTTCATACTTCTCTTTACACAATTCCCAAAAATTGCTTCCCATGTGAATAATCAACAACTTCATCGATGTTCCCCGTGATAGGGATACAGATGAGATGCATGTTATGATAATCTCCACAAATTTAATTGAAGAGCTAGGTAATTTGAAAGGTGAGAATGGAAAGACTCACATAAATTGTTAGCACATGACATGACTAACTAACGAGATTTTGTCAATGTTACTCACATAAACAAGAGGGAAAGAAAAGCTCGTATATTAACGGGAATAATTACGAAATGAGATTGCATTCCCGACATTGCAGTATTCCATACTTTGCGGATTCATACTTCATCTAGCACCAACCAACTGCTTGTATAAATATTCATTTCTAGAAAATGACATGACAAGATGCAGGACGATATTTCAGCAACTTCCATTTATAACACAATTGATATTTACATTAGCAAAGTCGAGATTCTTTTCACACTAGGACTCCAAATAGTTAAGAGAAAGTAGTAGAATCTTGAGAATATACATGCCAAAAAATTAAACCCTTAAATATGACAATGCAACAACTACGAATGTGATCTATATAGTTAGAGAGAGGAGACAAACTTAAAATCCTACAAACATATTTCCTTCTTTTCTGGATCAGATAATATGCTATAAGAATATGCAACCTCTTTGAAAAGTTCTGAATCTTCAGGATGATACCTGATCAGAGTTTGAAGCTAAAACAGTTAGATTAAGTTGATATATGCACAAGGGAGTAGCACAAACATCAAAGCAGAAACGTGGAACCAATAATATGCGATAATAAACATTGTATACATACTTTAAAAAAAAAAAAGGATAGTAAATGCCCCCTAAACAACACAATTAAAGAATAAATGAATATACATTATGTATTTATATTCTAATTATAACCACAATTTACTGCAGAAAGTAAATTTCAGATCAAATATTGAATGTTCAAAGTTCAAACAACACACAAACACGGCATCTAAAGTTTTAATCTAGGTTAACATCGAGAACAATATGGTAGCTCCACTAGAGTTAGGAAAAATTATCACATGATTGCCACTCACATGCCACTTCCATATCTCAATTAGGGCTGGAGAACATCGGCTCTTAATTGAGGCAAACGAGCTGTTAGAATCCAGCGTGAGACCACTTCCTTTTTTGCGCCCTAGATTTGTTCTAAGTACTTATATGCACCTTCTACATCTCGTCGCGTGTTGTGATCACTTGGATACCAAACAGACATGTGAAATTAGAAGTTACAGTTATTGAACATATTATGCATCCAAACTTACTCCCTGGAGATAAAATTCAAACTGATCTAAACAATATTCAACCAATAACATATTTTGGTACAAAAAGAGACGGTTAGACTAGTTAAGTTCAGATCCAAATATAGCCGATGGCAATGAAAAATACATGGTAGATCAGTCTCAGTATTCCAAATTGGAGAGATCAAGTTACGTACATAGAAAAAATGCACTCTGAACCAAATAAATTTCATTACTTCCTTAATAAATAAAACACAAATTCAGTAGTTGTGGCTTTACATTCTATACAATGAACCTGGATATGTGTTCAACTGACCAAAAGCAAGAGCAAAGCTGACTTTGAAGAGTGTATTCTCATCCACATGTGATATTTCAAGAAGAAGAAACATGGTTACAATATGTCTGACTTAAAGGTAGATAATATCATGTTGATATCCTGCATTAAAAAAAAGATATGAAAAGTGAGAGCCCTCTCATTCTTTCGGTCTCTTCTTTAACTCTATCGGAATGTCTCTGCACAATATTAAGTTGTTGAAGCCTGTTAAGTCATTTGGAAATGTCAAACACATATCTCTAGAAGTAACTTCTATCTTATAACAATTTAAAATGAAGTAGGAATTTATGATACAACTTTTAGTTGTCAATAAATGACGAGTGAATAACAATAAAACTTGAATGGGTATTACCGTATGTATAACTCCATAAGCGGTCTAATTTCTCACACTCATGTTCCACAAACTTACTCAGAAATCACTCACATCTTGAACCTCGTTTGATGCCACCTGAACAAGACCGAATAACCCATACAAGGTCAAGTGAATCAAATAAAACAACTATAACGAAGGTAGAAGAAGGATGTCTAATTAACCAAATGTTTCTTCATATATACCCAATAAGTGAAGAGAATACGACCATATACAACCATATTTAGCCCATAGTAAGGAAGAAATTAAGTAATTAACCTAAAAAATATCAGACATGGAGTCACCAGTAATGAAATTAACAACAGTTTCCTTTTATATACCCACACTGAAATTGTGTTCATAATACAAATTACAAAAAAAAAACAGGATTACACTGATTATTAGCGAAGAACTTATAGAAAGATAAGAAAGGTTTACACTTACAGTGGGGTGTAATCCATAGGAGAAACAACAAAAATCTGAGATTATTGGAGCATCATCATCAACAAATCATAATTAAGTCATAAAAACAAAAACCCATCCCTCAAACATGATAATAAACAATCTCCATAATTTATAATCAAAGATACTCGAAAATTGAAACTTTCTTGTTTCTTACCAAGTATGGTTTTGATGAAGATGACTCCTCGAGATTGAAAACCTAACCACACTGCAACAAAGATCCATTCACTAAATCAAATTAATCAGCCAAATCAAACTAGGGGTTCTAATCAATATTTGGTTTTTAAGAAAACACTAACCTTATAATATCGAATAACTCCTCAACTGCAGTTTTCTTTGATTCAAATCGTCATCAACAACGGTGTAAGGGTTTTTACTTGAGAGATCGGATCTACGATTCAGCAATCTTTAGTATAGAGAGAGCGAAAGAGAAGAGATTCGGTGGTGTTGGTGGTGAGTGAAGGAGGCCGGAGATCGAGCTAGGGTTTTGTTGAGAAATAAAGGAAGAAAGTGAAGTAGAATAAAATCTCTTTCGATAATAAAGGTTTTAATCGATCAGTTTTGTTCGAATAGGTTGAATAGAAAAATGACCGAGTCAGCTACAAAGTGTAGGCAGTCACACTAGTTTTTAGCACGCACACAATTGGATTTAGTTGCGAATCGCAACAGAATCAAACAGTTGCGAAATTTTTGCAACTAAAATTAGCAACAGAAAATTCACAACAGCTTAGCAGCTGTTGCGAATCTGAGTTACTAAACTCCATATTTGGTGTAGTGACTAAATCATTGAGACTTCATCCTAATCAACAAGTAAGGCTACTCTTTCCTGTTAATGCTCGGTCTAGATTCCACCCGCCATTACCAAAAGGTTACTTTGGAAATGCAATCGCGTTAAAGAACTTTCAGTGCAGCGTGAGTGAGCTGGTAGAAAGTCCGCTTTCATCAATAATAGAGAGATTTCAACAATTAGTTAGTTTGGTTACAGACGAGTGCATGAGATCCATCATAGATTCGCTGGAAGAATCCGAGCAGCCGTTACCTAACACGCATACCCTATTTCTAAGTATTTGGACCAGGATAGGACTACATGATATGGATTTTGGATGGGGAGAGCCAATTTTTGCAGGCCCGCCAACTTTGCCAACAAACGTAGTCTTTTTCTTGCCTCATGGAGAAGAAAGGAAAGGCATAAACTTGTGTGTAAGTCTCCCAGTTTCATCCATGAAGATCTTCGAAGAAGCAATAAATACAATCGATTAAAATCGAGACGATTCTGGGTAGTTATATGCTTTCATATTCAGTTATGAATGTAAATAATGTAATAATTATTTTTCCATCCTAAACAAAAGTTGGTAAGGAGTTTTAATTAATAAAGAGAAAATTCTCATGGACCGAGATAAAAACAAAGCAAAAAAACCGACGTACACATAACCACACACAAAGCAGACCCCCGCACTTCTCCCGTGGAGCCCACCGGACCCATCACAAAAACTCGTGTCCGGTTTTGCCATAGTTCACATTCTCGATCCGTTAAGAATGATTCTTAATAAAGTTGGTCTTAAGTTCGGCACGATCTTGTACGTGAAACTTTTTGAACATGTGTTATCATGCGGTGTGTGTCGCTTAGGAAAAAGGTTGATTTGGGCATGCTTTCCAATAATGGCTTGGCTTTGAGATCTACTGATATTTTGGTCTATAACTAGGTTGATAGTCGTGAGGTGTTCTTGGATGTAACATGTGTTTCCCTTTTACTTGAGGTGGCATGCGCACTTGTGCCTGGCCAAGAATTATTAATGTTGTAACTCAAAATGTACAAATATTTGGAGAAGTGTACAACTCATGGGCTCGGATTTGGGGCTCTTGCTTTCACTACTTTAGGGAATTTGGTATTATAGGCTTCCTAAAAAGATTATGGAATTACATGGCTTGCCATGATGCGAATGTCGAGTGAGAGATTTCCTTTTCATAAATTAGGGGTAGTCATCCATAAAGGGAATGGAGCGCAGCAGGTTGCTCGCCTCCTGTCCAATACCTTGTTCAATTTTGATAATGCATAACCCTTTATTATTAATTTGTAGACTTATTTCTTATTAAAATAAATAAATTAAAAATTCAATAGACAACACTGTGTCAGTGTTTTGATTAATAAATAGCCTTCTGGGGTTTTGCTTAAAAAAAATTAAAAAAATAAATAGACAACACTGTGTGTTTCGTATCCTGGATTGGGATTTAATTGGGGTATACCAAAATTTATATGGACCTAGTATCCTTGCTAAGGGTGGTGAAATGTGTTGAAGTTACGAATATACCCTTCACAGTTATAATTGAAAGTTAACCTAATAATCTGATTTCACTTCATCTTCTTCTTCTTCCTCTCCTCTTCGACCTCCCATCAACATTCATCATCAAACCCAAAATTTTTTGTCAATTATCGACGTGAAAATTCCTTCGTCCATTAATTTTCAAACACGCAGAACCACTTCAAACAAAGAAAACCTAACAAAAATGACTTCTAAATCGGAAGAACCGCTCAACTCAAACCAAAAAAATAAATCTGTAGGTATTTGGCCGGCATGGTTCCTGGTTAAATATCATGCCGACCTTTCATACCTGGATGCGACATTTATAAGGTCGGCATGATATTCAACTAACTACCTTGCCGGCTTTGTATTGGTCGTTGGCGTTGGCCGGAAAAGTTCTCAATTTGCGACCTAGCCGGATAATTGTTGTGCACTTCCATCAGTGTATTCAATGGTTTTTTGTTACAAATCCATCACCAGATGTCACTTATTCAGATGTATTGACAAGAAGATTCCTAGCCTTACAACCCTCTTCATGGTTTTCTTGCTAGCGCATTGGTATTTTATGGGAGAAAACATATTTGCTCTGCCGGCATGTTAAGAAAATATACCCTGCCGATTATGTTTTCGTCGGTACGTTAATAAAATATACCCTACCGGCACGTTAGCAGTGATTTTTGATGCTGATGATCATGATTGGGACGATTTCGGAGCACTTCGTCTTCAATAATCCAAACCAGGACAGAATCGACAGGCTATTGTTCTTGATGATGATGATCATGATAGTTATTGATATAAGTGAAACTCGAATTCAAATATAACATTGGGTTCATGGGGACGATAAAAAGCTTGGGTTTAAGCCTTATTCCAAATCAGTGGGATCGATCAAGTTCAGGGAACTGCCTATGATGGTGGAGATACAAATGTTGTTGTGGATCGACAGAGAAATGATGCTATGACTTCTGTTGGGTTGCATCCATTAATGGCAATGCTGATTGATCACAAATGGATTTATCGATGGAGATCATGGTTTGACGATGGCGAAAGTGAAGTTCCGGAGATGGCTTCCATGAATGGCAGTGACGTTGATGTTTGCGGTGATGATGATTGAAGATGGAGAGAAGATGTTGTTTCATGGTTGGAGTCTGCTGACAGAGAGGAAGAGCTCGAAGAACAACATGGGAATGAAAGTTGCTGCCATTAACGTTGGCTGAGTTCGAGTTTGGTCGAGATGATGGCTACTGTTATTAAATGAAGAAGAGAAGAAATGATGATGTCACAGTAGGACCGGTCATTCTCTACCTTCACGTGCAACAAAGTTCGAAGAAGCGACTAAAATACTAGTCTTCTGTTGCATGACAATCTTTTAACAGGTGTCCAACCTCCGAAGTAGCGGACTACACGTTTTTTTTTTTAGAAAAGGAGCGGACTACACGTATCTAATCATTCTGGGCTAGGTGTCGTGACCAAGTTTCCCAACTTGAGAGACTGGCCAGACGGCATGTTAATAAATATATACCTAGCCGACCATTTTTCTCCGGCAGATTAATCAATGTATACCCATCCGACCATTTTTCACCGGCAGGATAATCAATGTATACCTAACCGACCATTTTTCGCCGGCAGGTTATTCAATGTATACCCAGCCGACCATTTTTCGCCGGCAGGTTAATCAATGTCGATCTTGCCGACTTTTCATACTTTCAGTTCTGAAAGTGTAGTTTTTTCTGCGATTTTGAGTAAGTTGAAACCACTAAACCGTCCTAGGAACCCATTTTAGTAATGTTTGACTAGTGTGGTTTTTTTTCCGTTCACAAAAAAAAAAAAAATCATCTCAAAAATCTTCCTACACAATCCATAATTTCACTCTACATCATAGATTTCTAATCTTGCTAATGAATCTAACTTAATTAATTAAGCTAAACAAAATTTATTAGTGTTAATTAACCAAGGGCATATTAGACATTTAGAAAATACAAGGTTAAAGGGTAACTTGTTTTTACTTCATAATGACCCTATTTTGTCTTATTGGGTATACCCCAATTAATTTGGGTATACCCCAATCAATCCAGGTTTCGTATGTCTTCTTTTGACCGTTATTACCTAAATGCGAGCTTGACAAGGAGCGTGCACGGCTGCACGCACTCCGCAGGTCGGGTTTCTCCACCCCTATCACGCTGAGATATGTAGGGGGAATATTTTGTGTCATTATTTAAAAACTCTTATATCTGTTCCTAATTAATTCAGCAATTGATGTGTCGCTAGAGCTGTTTTTAACGGATATATGCATGGTACAGTAGAAAATCCTTTAATTAATACTCGATTATTTAATAAACTCTCTTAAATAATAGTTTTATCCGGTCCCGAATTGGGGAGAACGAGCCAAATTAATAATTCGCTAAAATTATAAGATAATATATTTTTTATTACCTATGTAGACCCCATGTGAAATATAAATTAATAATGCATTATATATATTCGATACAGTAATGATCTACGAAGATCTTTTGAAAAATAATTCAATGCTCTTCTGTTTTTTTGCTAAAATCGATACCACATTGAATCTCATCTCTAATGTTTCTTACAAAAAAACTTAACGTACCGCGTGAAAAAACTCCCCCAAAACCGGGGTGAGATAAAAAATAGGGGCCCACATACCTTTAAAGGGACTCCCTGTTAACTCCCTAAGGCGCGGGGCCGACTATCAAGTGAGAGACCCGGTTTTTGCTCTGTTTTTTCACGCGGTTCGTAGAATTGCTCTTTTTCTTATCATCGTAAGAATTTGTGGTGTTGTTTTCTCATAGCTCAAGAAGAAATTATTCAAAGTGATTGACGCTTTAATAGCCTCTTCGTTTAAGGGGACTCTAGTGAAGAACTTTCATCATCATCTTCCACATCTTTATCAATTCCCATGACACTCTGATTATTTCTTCATCACCAACAATCACAGAACATCATTTTCTTCCGGATAATTTAGGACATCTTCGACATTCATTGAATTGCGATAGCCCAACTGTGTTTATAAGAATATAATTTGATTTGGTGATTATATATGAGATAAAAAAAGATATGGTGTGGTATTGTGTTTATATAGAAACTAATTATTTGATAATAAACTTATCCATAAGTTAATAAGATATTAATTAATATATAAATTAATACTTATTAATTTATCGGTTAATTAATATCTCGCTTAATTAATAATTTTTGGTAGTCCTGACAACATTAATTTATAGAGTTTCTACTGTACTAATACATGTGAAGTTCACGCGAAACGTGTCTGTATAAGCTAAAGAAAAGGATGTCTTTAGGGATGGTATGACTGGCCAGGCAAGTGGCGCATAATAATTGTACGTCACAACGTTGCATTCCAATCTAGTGTTCGACAATGACTGTGCGATAATGCATAGATTGTCAAGTTGATGAAATAACAAGACCCTACAGGGCCATTGACGCGCGAAGGTAGCGCTACACCGTAAATATATTGGGCTAATTAAGTAATGAAGCTTATTCGCCGACACAATGAAGCTTCATTGAGGAAAAGGCAAGGCAAAGCCAGAGTGAGAAGATGCAACATTCGATGTTGGCTTTAAGGCATATCCATGGGATCGAGTTTCCCCAAACTCAAGGATGACGCAAGAAGGTATAATAGGTCACAAGTTGGTATATGCATTAGTTCAAGGCAGGTCCAAAGCTTGAACAGTGCAAACAAGCTAGCAATGCAAGAGTGGCATTGCTATTGTCAAGCTAATTGGCTAAGTGAAGCATATGACGCATGAGCAACCAGAATGAGCTTAAGGTGCTGGCGTTGATGATTGAAGCACAAGGATTTTCCATGCATTATCTTAGAGCACGAAGTTTGCAGGGCCAAGATGGTTGAGCATTGGATTAAGGCCGCATTCAATAAAGCGCAACATTTGTGAAATACGGCTCAAGTGACGGTTAGGAGTTTGTTACGGACTTCACAATCATGCCAATGACACGAGACAAAGTAGAACAGTTATAAAGATAGTTTATAAGTAATAGAGATTCTTCATATCTACTAGAGAACAGGTGTGAGGAACTGGCCAGTTAGCACAGTTATAAGAGGCCGTGGAACTGTTTTATGGGACAGATGGCTGTCCCTTGAGTGTGCAACATTTGTGCATGGTTTTTGTCCAGTAAAGATGTTGTATAAATATTCCCAAGGCATGGGAAATTCGGCAGACTTACATAGGAGAGTGTGAGACTCAAAATTAAGAGAGTTTTTGTAAGACTATGACTTGGTTCAAGGGGAACAAGTCTGTGTAAGTCCCTAAGTTGGAAAGTTTCCATTTGATACAATAAAATGAGTTGATTGTGTCATGTTTTAACTGTTCTTGGTTGACTGATTATTTCTGGCAATGCATGGAAATATTTGAGTGCATTATGGGTGCATTTGAGAAGTTACGAGAAGTGAAAGAAGACTAAATACTTCCGTTGTAGAAGTGAAGAGTTGGTTGTTTGCATTGGCCCAAACTTATAAGGCTGAAATGCAGGTGGGTGAAGCTTGATTCACAGAACTAATGTGCTATAGGGTTACACTTTCACCGAAATTTACAAGAATCATTTTAAGGTGTGACAGTTAGGGTGCCAGAGTTGTGTTTGTTACACAGTTCAAGTGTATTTATTTGATGATACGCTAGTAATTCTTTCTATCTTAAGCTATTTTCCTATGAGCAAGTAAGTGATGTATTGTATTAAGAAACTTTGCATTAGAAATGAGTTCTAATGGCACTATGATCAACGAAGAACTACCTGGTACGTTTAATCAGTTAGAGGAGTACGGTGATCTTAGAAATATGACCGTAGACAAGGTTTGTGATGGCCTGGATATTCCTCTTGTTTCTGAAGAAAATGGCTAGCTAGATTTACTTGAAGGAAGAACATCAAATTGTTTCAAAAAATTTGACGAAAGGATAGGTACAGTTGAGGACAAGGTGTCTGATGTAACCTTTTTAAATTGCGAGTCCAATGCTAAAGTGATTAAATTGAAGGGTAAATTAATTGACATGAAGACCATACTAACAATCCATGCTAAGAAAATGTCCGAGGAAATGGCAAGTCTTCACAAGTTAATCAGTGATGGCATGTTTGCAAGGGAAAACGTGAATGGAGAAAGCTCTAACCGAATCTTCGATCCAAAATTAAGTTTACGTTGGTTACAAAAATGCCAGAGAATAAAGAATTTCTTATATGACGTTGAGCCATACTTTGAAACGAATGGAACTGGGGAAGGACAAAAGGTAACTCTCGCAGCATATTACTTAAGTGGTGATGCAAAGGTTTGGTTGAGAAATATGCTGCAAGAAGACGAATCTGCTAGTTATGCCAATCTTATGTCTTGGAATAAAATGAAAGAGGGACTGAGATGTCAGTTCTAGTCGATCAATGGTGCTTGGTACACAAGAGAGAGTTTGAGTAGGCTAAAAATGATGGATACACATATGCATATTCTGAAAACTTTCTTGCATTGGTGCAAGAAGTGCGCGACATGAGTGGAGAAAATTAGATGTTCCAATTTCTGTCTGACGCGAATTCTTTAGTTATTGCTGAACTAAAGAAGCGCAAAATTCACAGTATCCATATGGCTATTCAAGCGGTAAGAGAGATTACCAGTTTCACAACAATTGAATATGTTCAAAGATGTGAAGGAAAGGAAAAATTTGTAGGCAGTAAGAGCAACAATGAGCAAAAGTAAGATGAACTATTCCCTTCGGCCCGGAAGTATATGGGATGTTTCATTTGTAAAGGTTTACATTTCACTACAAGTTATCCACTTAAGGAGAAACTTAATGCATCAGTTGGGGATGACTATGAAAGTCATTCCAGCAAGACTCGTGAAGCCGAAGTGAAAGTTCTAAGAAGAGGCTTCGCAGTGAAGTTGTCACTCACTTCAACAAAGGTATACACTAACCTAGAACAAGCAGGAATGTTGTTGTCTCCATTGGAAACACTTGATACCAGAAAACATGGTATTTTTTGAGCTTATCTTATGTAGCTTCAGTTGTTGGTTGTTGCAAATTTTGTGTATAGAGTTTGGGTTGTACAAAATTTTATTTGAGTCTTCAAGTTTGTATATACTTTACTTTGGTGTAAGCAAGTCGCTTTTTCAATGAAGTTTTAGCTTTCCAAAAATGATTAGTGGATCAATCATGTAATGGTACAAGGTCTTGCAATGTAAGAGCAGTAATGAAAGGCAACAATCATAGGCATGTGCCAGCAAAATTGATTGAAAACAAAGGCCAAGTCATTTATAAGTCCTTGTCATGTTGAGTTAGATGCAAAAGGCAAAGTCGGGAGGCGAAAGGCTATGTCAATGATCGTGGTGTTCAGTTTGAGAATAATCATTCGGTGCGTACACTTAGGTGTAAATGATTCAAGTGAAATTCAGGCATAATTTAGAGGAATTGGCTAAGTAGTATTTCAAGTTTGTATTTGAGTATTGATGCATGATTTGAGTAGAAGTTGAAGCGTAGTGAACAACACTAAGGTGTGGCTCAAGTAGATGAGATCACTACAAAGTCAGTTAAGCTAAGTGATGTCGATGTTTAAGCATGAAAAGTTGGCTAAGGCATATTGCGAAAGCTATCAAAGATTGTTGAGTTTCAGAAGAGGTTCTCAAAATCCATGCAGTGAAGTTAAGACATGTATAGTATTTATACTAAGTCTCGTTCAACGAGGGCGTTGAACGGATTAGGATGGGGAGTTCTATGATCGACCAGGAAAGTGGCGCAAAATGATTGCGCGTCATAGTGTTGCAGGAAAAGTCAGTGTCCGACAATGATTGCGCGATATTGCATAGAATGTCAAGTTGATGAAATAGCAAGACCCAACATGTCCAGTGACGCGCAAAGGTAGTGCTACACCGTAAAGACATTTGGCTAAGTAATAAAGCTTATTGCCCGACACAGTGAAGCTTCATTGAGGAAAAGGCAAAGCAAGGCAAAAGTGACAAGATGCGACATGCGATGTTGGCATTAAGGCAGATCCATGAGTTTGAGTTGGCACAAACTCAAGAATGATGCAATAAGGTAGAATAGGCCAAGAGTTAGTATATGCATTAGTTCAAGGAAATGCCAAAGCTTGAACAGTGTAAAAAACCTAGCAATGCAAGAGTGGCATTGTTATTGTCAACCAAATTGGCTAAGTGAAGCATATGATGCATGAGAAAATAGAATGAGCTTAAGGTGTTGGCCTTCATGATTGAAGCACAAGGATTTCCAGTGCATTATCTTAGATAAAGTAGTTTGTCAAGCCAAGATGGCCGAGCATTGGATCACTAGCCGAATTCAATAAAGCGCAACATTTGTGAAATATGTCTCAAGTGACGGTTAAGAGTTGGCCACAGACTTCACAAGCATTCCAATGACGCGATACAAAGTAGAATGGTTATAAATATAGTTCATAAGCATGAGAGTGTGTTCATAACTGCTAGAGAACATGTGTTGAACGATGACACCATTTTAGAGAGGAACTGGCCAGTTAGCTCAGTTATAGGCGGTTATGACACTGCTTTATGGGACATATGGCTGTTCCATGCATGTGCAACAGTTGTGCACGGTTTTTGTCCTGTAAAGATGTTGTATAAATAGTCCTAAGGCATGCGAAATTCGACAGGCTTACATAGGAGAGTGTGATACTCAAAATTAGGAGAGTTTTTGTAAGACTAAGGCTTGGTTCAAGAGGAAAAAGTCTGTGTAAGTCCCTAAGTGAGTAAGTTTTGTATTTCTTCCCTTTGATGCAATAAAAAGAGTTGATTGTGCCATGTTCTACGACTTCTTTGTTGACTGATTTTTGTTAGCAATGTATGTCAATGTTTTAGTGCATTATGTGGTGCAGTTGAGAAGTTAAGAGAAGTAAAAGAAGGCTAAAGACTTCCGTTGTAGAACTGAAGAGTTGTACATTTTCATTGGTGCAAACTTATAAAGCTAAAGTGCAGGTGGGTAAAGTTTGATTCACATAGGTATTGTGCTGCCGGGTTACACTTTCGTAGAAATTTGCAAGAGGCATTTTAAGGTGTGGCAGATGGATATAAGAGGATAAATTCTATCATTGTTCACACAAAAATCTTTCGAACACTTGATCTTTCGTAGAATACATCTGAGAACCCGATTTTGGTGGTCGACCTAATTGACGGCCAATATTGCTCCTAGGTCAAAATCGACAACTCTTTTTACTGTAGCATCCTTTATTCGCTATAAAAAGTAGAAGGGCATATCGGTAAAGTGGAGATTGATTATTATATTAACTTCATCTCTCCACTTAATTCTTTGTGTTTTACTTCTTCCCATGAAAAATACCCTAATTAATGAACCTTCCTTGTGCACGGTGCACAAGTTAATAGGACCCATAAAAATAAAATCCAACTAGGTCCTTGCGTGCATCATGTTGCACGACTCGTGGATGGAGTAGGGTGTTAAGAGTCGAATGGTTTTCAGCAATGGCATGGGTTAAGTTCTACCATAAAATATCTTCTTAAAAAAGTATATATATCAACCAGAAGAGGGCGTTGGGAGTGCAGCTCAGCTTCCAATGAACTAAGAAGAATTATGCATGTCACGAGAGATGCTTGATTCTAATCGTCTTGATTGGCACCAACACGAAGGAGCCACCTATATGATGGAACTTTGCAGGCCATAAATCACTCGAATATATTTGGTAATGATAGTGATTATCCATCTATTAGCAATGAGCCAGTAACAATGGTGATTATCCATCTATAAATGACCAGGTCTTGACGACATCACTCTTGGACAATCATAAAGTCAGAGCCGAGCCTGAGACCGTGTGACCGTATAGATCCCAATTCCGCCGAGGGACTTTTTTTCTATGGATGAACTCTACACCCTCAAAGTTGCAGTTGATATAGACAGAGATGGTGTTATCATCTTCATGTTTTTCAATAGCAAGACGACCAGCAAGAGGAAAGAACTGATCAAGTGTAGATGACAAAGAAGTTTTAAGGTGACTTATCTTGTCGCTAATACTCTCATCATTTAGTACATCTTCCTTTTGTTGTTGCTTGGGTAGTGATTGTGAATTAGTGAAGATAAGGCCCTTTTGCATATATGTACCACTTAGAAATACCAAGTCAAATGGATTCAAATCAATTCGTTGATGATCCAACTCTGCGACAGCTTGCAGCCGGAACTCTTTCTCTTGAAAGACATTCCGTCAAGCATGCCTAATATATTCCTCGTATTCCTTCTTTTCACCTCTAGTCCCCTGCCTCATTTTGGGCTATCTACACACCACTGTCACCATTTTTGTCCCTGAATCCCACGAACCATAAGAATAATCACTATGGTTAGTCATAAGTCAGAACAAAAATTACCGCCTTCTTTAAACTGCCTAAAAATCGCCTAGACAGAACCAAACAAGAAGCGGCTGTTTTTTCCCAAAGGACAGACCCACTTGTTATGTGTCTGTGCGATTTTGGAATTATTTAAATGGACTGTCTGTCCGGAACAAACCAGATATTCTAAAAGGAGTGGTTTAGTCACAAGCAAGAGAAAAAACAAGCATATACACGAGGCTAGGTCTGCCTTCCTAGGTACAAAAATAAAATAAACGAGGCTAGAATTTCGCCCAAATAAAATTAATCTAGAATGCAAGAAAACTAATCTAGAATTACTCCCCCTAGACAGGTAGTTGTAGGCGTTTTAAAGAAGAAATCTCTCGTTCTGGCATGCTGACTGTGCATTGTTTGTCTATTGGTTGTTGACCAACCAAAGGTAGAAAGCTCTTGTCAGTTTGTTCTTATGAGCAAGGGTTTCTTTACTATTAAGCTTGAAAATGCACAAGAGAATAAAAGAATTTAGTACCAAGGTCCGTGAGTTGTCAATAACCAACCTCTAAGAGTACAAAACTTAACTCGCAGACATTTGGCCGGAGTCAACTCTTTCTTTCGATGACCATGACCTGGTCGTTTTTTCAAAGGACCTTTATGTATGTACATAAGTGCCTTTAATTGTCGGCAGAATAAGTAAATTGTCGGCTTAATAAGTAAATTTTCTAGAAACTGAGGTCTCGGCCCTCATTCTATACTTTTTTTTAATGGTTAAAACAGGAGAACACAGTTGATCAGTTGTCATATGTTTACCGCTTGAACTAATGAACTTAGACTTGGTCTAATTTCACGTCTGGCTTAATCAAAATGTTGTTAATATATAGGATCGATCTTTAAGTAACGCTAACAATGAATTGAGTTTTCATACCTCATATTGCAACATTTGATCTGGTGAACAGAACGATTCAGATAGCAACATTTCATATTTTTCGATCTGTAATGGAGGAGTCTAGCAACTCGACCACCTTCGATAACAGGCCCATAGTAAATCTTAGTGTCATGATTGAAGGAGAACCAACTTCGATTTCTCCAGCAAAGAAGACACCTGAGGGCGAATATTTCCTGTCTAACCTCGACGGTGGTTCGTTTATGATTCATACTATTTATTTTTTTAATAAAACTTTTGAATGTGAACTAGATGCTGCCAAAGCTATTAAAGAGGGATTATCAAATGTTCTTGTTTACTACTATCCTCTTGCTGGACGGGTAGCTCTGAACGAGAAAAACAGGTTTATTATCAACTGTACAGGTGAAGGTGCTCTCTTTGTGGAGGCTAAGGCTGATTGTACGTTGGAAGAGATCAATGACTTCATGAAACCTGACTCTGTTAGTCTCGAGAAACTTGTTTATGATATTAATGGTGTACAAAATCCTCCTCTACTTGTGGCTCAGGTTTGTACATATTACGTATATTCGTTTTATCTTTCTCCGGTATACAACTTCTTAATTATAGTTAACTTAGTATGATTTGTATATTTTCGAAGGTGACCAAATTCAAGTGCGGAGGATTTTGTTTGGGACTAAGCATGGATCACATAATTTTCGATGGAATTGGTGCAATGCAGTTTATGAATTCTTGGGGTGAAGTTACAAGAGGATTACCAATCTCAAACCCACCGTCCCTAGATCGAACCTTGCTGAAAGCAGGAATCTCACCTAATGTAAAATTCGCCCATGCGTTTGAACAAATAATCGACATGTCAAACACCGTGGCTATGCTGGAAAAAGAAACGCATATCAATAAATCCTTCGTTTTTCACTTGGAGAAGCTAGAACAACTTAAGAAAATAGCCATGGAAGATAAGGTTCTGAAAAAGTGTACTACTTTTGAAACACTCGCTGCTTTCATGTGGAGAACTCAAATTAAATCATTAAGACTTCATCCCGATCAACAAGTTAGGGTACTCTTTACGGTTGATGGACGGTCTAAATTAGACCCACCACTACCTAAAGGATTCTTTGGTAATGCAGCCATGTTGATGAGTTGCCAGTCCAGCGCAAGGGAGATACTAGACAACCCATTGTCATCAACAGTACAGAAAATTCAAGAAAAAATTAAGATGGTTACTGATGACTACATCAGATCAGGCATAGATTATTTTGAAGAACAACATGAAAGGAAACCGTTAACATATACCATTTTCTTAAATGCTTGGTCTAGGCTAGCATTCCATAGTGTGGACTTTGGTTGGGGAGGACCTATTTACTCAGGCCCATTGCATGTGGCAAGAAACATGGTCTTGTTCTTACCTCATGGGAAGGAACGGAGGGACATAAATTTGTTTCTTGGTTTGCCTGCTTCGGCAATGAAGATCTTCAAAGTACTAATTGATATCTAGAGGAAAGAAAATAATTACATGCCTTTATAGATGATGGTGATAATGTTGTATGTAATCTGAAACGTAGTTAAAATCCTTATTTTTTATATAATAATTACATTCCTTTATAGATGATGGTGATAATGTTGTATGTAATCTGAAGCGTAGTTATATTTAAAATCCTTATTTTTTATATAATAACATAGTTTTTTTAAAGTGTTCTTATTCATGGTAGCTCTACGTTAATTCTCCGTTTAGTAGATTAACAACACTTTAATTTTTTTATGGTAATTTTATCAAATTTCGGATAAAAAAATTAACAAAATATTTTTTTCCCACTAATATTTAAGAAAAAATATTTCCTAAAACAAAGTTAACTAATAATTCGAAAAAATCTTTTACAAATCATAATACTAAAATTAAAATGAAATCACATTTATACTATATGCATCACGATTGACCTATTAAATATGCATCATGATTTTAATCATAGGAATAAATCGACCATAAAATTAAATAAAATGTCCAATGTCCGATTACAATTTTTAAAATATAACTAATCCTAATTACATTTCAAAGGTGCTAATAACTAAACTAATTTTGCTTCAAAAAATTAAAAAATTAAAAAAGTAAACTAATTTTAATTTGACTAAAATAGGAATTTTAATTATAGTTTAGATGAAAATAAAATTTATTTATCGAATTTACATGATTAGTAATTAATATTGAAAATAAAAATACCTGCTAACGATCAAAGTGTCCTTCTTCCTCCGCTGAAAAATTGATAGATCCTGCCAAATGGTTAAATACAAAATGATCAATATAAAAGTTGTAAACATCAATGCTCTAGAAAAAGAAAAATTTAAGCAAAATCTTAGAAATCAATCCTGAGAAAAAAAGAAAACAAAAATATAATAATCGTTTGAAGGTTAGCAAAACAAATTTTGATATTATTTTACTTAATGTTATTCATTCAAAACAAAAAACAACAACAAAATAACCACTATTCCTAGATATACAAAATATGCTTATTATTCTTTAGACAATAATATACCTAAATAATAGGCTAACCAAAAATGTAAAGTTATATATGCAGTAAATATTAGAGTATAAATTAAATATTTGTCATTATTATTTTCGATGAGAATATTGCAACAATTAATTCTAGATACGGATCAATATTATTTCCAAAACAAAATCTTTATTTTTATGGAATTTTTGTGGATATGTTGTATATAAAGCATTCGATGCAAAAGCCTATTGTCCAGGTTGTTTCTCTTCCAATATTTTTTTCGGATAATGGGTTATTTGTCCAAATATTTTTAAAACATGGCTCAAATGGATGAGTAAAAATTAGTATGGGTGAAATGGACACCAAAAAAACAGCAAGGATGAAACTGGATTCATCCTGACTTAAACTAAAAAAATAGTAAGGATGAAACTGGATGCATCCTGATGTAAATTAAAAATAAGTAAAAGTATTTGAAAATGGGTAGGATGAAACCGTTTACATCCTGACTATTTTTACATTTTTGTCCATTTAAACAAGATCAAAATTTAACAGAGGTTTACTCAATAAATACTTTTATCGATTTCCAAAGAGTTTAATGGATTTACAAAGTATTGTGTTATTGGTTGTATACTTTTAAAATCTCTTTCAAAGTTTATGTTACTCAAGTAGATTGTCAAAAGGTCTTCTAAAGTTTGTGTTACTTTCGTTGTAAACTTGAAAATTCAAAGACTTTGCATACTTATCTATTTTCAAGATTTTGAGTGACTTTTGGGTATATATTTTCCTTGGTAAAAGTCTTGCAAAATATGTAAGATTTTGGAAGACTTCCAATTTTTTTATAAAGATGTTTTTTACTCTATCTTTTTTTTTTCATGAATACACAATATATAAAACTCCTATTATAGATGAGTATAAATTATACGATATATAATTAAACATTTTTTTTTAATTTTAATTATTATGTACAAATGTACAATAATTATTATTTTAATTTATTGTTACACTTTATTGTATTTCATTGAACCAAAGAAATAAGTTATATATACAAAATAATAATAATTTATTTTAATTTAGTTGAAGTTACTATAATAAATAAGTTACAATAAATTTTATATTTATGTCTATCATGCATATTTCCATATAAAATTTGTTTATACAACTCTTCAAGACTATACAAATGTCTGCAAGACATTAGACAACTCTGCATAACTCCGCAAAAGTTTTCTCAATTCTGTATAATTCTCGCAAAGTTATTAATTTTCATGACTCTTTTTAAATCTCTACAAATATACAAATGTATTTATTGAGTAAACCCCCGTAAGTGTGCTTTTCACCCAGGAATTGTTGATTTTGGTCTTTTTAACCAATTTTATGTATTTTTTTGTTCTCTTCCAAGATTTTCGGATGCAAAAGCCAAATTCTATTGTCCAGGTTGTTTCTCTTCCATGACTTTTTTTCCTTGCAGTTTATGATTTTTTTTTTGTCTGATCTATATTAGTTTTTTTTTTTCGTTGATACTAGATCGTGCATCTATTGTAAAAATAAAATAAAATTGCTCTATTATGCACATGTTCTAACTTGGAATATTCAAGCAATTTCAAGGTATAAATTAATTGATTATTGCATATATTTGTTGGGGCATCAAACGTAGAACAATAAAACACGATTATATTAAATGATTCAATCACACGGGCAATCTCAAATACAAAAAGAAATCTTCGTTGGTAAACATAGCTAGCCGTTTATGATGTTAAGCAACAAAAAGAAATGCAGTTCCAAATCTCTTACTAGTCCAAGTAAGATTTCTGCAGGTAATCTTATGGAATTTGGTTCTATAATGGGGTTAAGCTTTCCCTCTTCGAAGACAAGTCGTAAGGAAATGTTTAGTGGTGTGGCGAAAGATCACAAGGGTGTAACCGTGGAAGAGTTTGATGAAAATCCTACTTAAATGTTGCTTGCGATCTTGTTTTAACTCGTAAGCACTTTGGTGGTTTTTTTTCCGGGGTTGCTTAGTTCCTAAGGTCTGTCAAGAAGCCTTTGTTGGGGGTTGATTGTTCCTAGAACTTTTGTCTTGGGTTGGGGTTGTTTCCCCTTTTTTGGTGTATTCGTTTGCGCACGGCTTGTGTGCTTTTTAATACAATTTCTTTTGATCGATCAAAAAAAAAAAACATAGCTAGCCGTTTATAATATGTCAATAATAAGTTATTAATAATAATAGTAGCCGTTAATAATAAGTCTATGGTCCGAGATACGGCTAGACGGCTAGTGTTTCGGGGGCAGTACATTGATTTGGACTTTCTTGAAGATTGATTAAAATTGATAACACGGTGTCAAGGAGCCACAAAGGTACAAAAAACCATAAAGTTTACCGAAAGAAACAAGAGCTAGAAAAGCCTGGTTGAAAACAAGAATTACAAATTACATCCCGTATATTTTACTCCCCAATTTACGACTAGATCATCAAAAGATAAACCTTTGAAAGTTGTGGTCGGTAACCCCCATTGATTTGGACTTTTTGATAACGTCGTTTGTGGACATTTTAACCATCACAAAAGGTGGTACAAAAGTGGTATGATTCTTGACAAATGTCATATGAGCTAATGTCAATGAAGGTAACGTTATCATTCAGGTCCAAGAGTTCAATGCATGGTTGTTGGTCCTTGATGTACCGAATATTATTTAAAATGATCTAAATCGTATATGGCTGAATTAATTGTAATCTCGTATCTCGTTCGTATATGGCTGCATGTTGTCAGATTCAGAATTGGAAGAACTAATTAAAAGATTATTATTATTTTTAAGTTGTTCTGACTAATTCATGATTAAGTTTTCATTACTGTTTTTTGTTATAAATTCTATCTAAATGTAAAATATACACATTAAGCATTTTTTTTCCTTCTTTTTATTCAGAAGAGAGGTAAACATTTTCTTTTTTTCTTCCTAATATCAGCATCAGCATCAGCATCGATCGTTTGAGTTTCTAATGGGGGAGTATCTCGACTCTAACTGTCCAAAAATTCACGTGGAAACTTTTGACGATGAACATATTGTGAATCTCAATGTCAAGATTATAGGAGAACCAACTTTGGTTCCTCCAGCAGAGGAGACACCAAAGGGTATATACTTCTTGGCTAATATTGACAGGGGAGCTGACATGATTCAAACTTTTAATTGTTTCAGCAAAACATTTGATGGGCAGTATTTAGATGCAGCTCACGCCTTGAAACTTGGCTTAGCGAAAGTTCTTGTTCACTACTATCCTATTGCTGGACGTCTTATACTGAATGAGAAAAATAAGTTTGCAATCAATTGCACGGGCGAAGGTGCTCTTTTTATCGAGGCGGAGGCCGACTGTACGTTGGAAGAGATTGGTGACCTGACACAGCCCAATCCGACTACTTTTAAGAAACTTGTTTATGGAAACCCTGGTCCAGTAAATATACATGAAGATCCTCCTCTACTTGTGGCTCAGGTTTATAATACATGTCGCGCATAATTTTGTGACATTAATTCTTGAACAGTGTGTTAATTATGTGTTATTCAGAATTTTTTATTGCTTCGGAACTTCCTGGTATTATTTTGTATGAAGGTGACTAAATTTAAGTGCGGAGGATTTACTCTTGGACTAAGCCAGAATCACACAGTATTTGATGGAGTTGGTGCAATGGAGTTTGTGATTTCATGGGGTGAAGTTACGAGAGGATTCCCATTAACGAAACCACCGTTCCTAGATCGAACCATACTCAAAGCACGAACCCCACTAAAGACACAGTTCACCCATATACTCGAGGAGATCATTGACATAACAAACACCAATGCTCTTTGGGAAGAAGAAAAGCTCCTTACCAAATCCTTCATTTTTCACCCCCACAGGCTAGAAAGACTAAGGGGAAAAGCAATGGAAGATGGGGTTCTCAAAAAGTGCACCACTTTCGAAGTACTTACTTCGATCATGTGGAGAGCGAGAACTAAATCATTGAGACTTCATCCTAATCAACAAGTAAGGCTACTCTTTCCTGTTAATGCTCGGTCTAGATTCCACCCGCCATTACCAAAAGGTTACTTTGGAAATGCAATCGCGTTAAAGAACTTTCAGTGCAGCGTGAGTGAGCTGCTAGAAAGTCCGCTTTCATCAATAATAGAGAGATTTCAACAATTAGTTAGTTTGGTTACAGACGAGTGCATGAGATCCATCATAGATTCGCTGGAAGAATACGAGCAGCCGTTACCTAACACGCATACCCTATTTCTAAGTATTTGGACCAGGATAGGACTACATGATATGGATTTTGGATGGGGAGAGCCAATTTTTGCAGGCCCGCAAACTTTGCCAACAAACGTAGTCTTTTTCTTGCCTCATGGAGAAGAAAGGAAAGGCATAAACTTGTGTGTAAGTCTCCCAGTTTCATCCATGAAGATCTTCGAAGAAGCAATAAATACAATCGATTAAAATCGAGACGATTCTGGGTAGTTATATGCTTTCATATTCAGTTATGAATGTAAATAATGTAATAATTATTTTTCCATCCTAAATAAAAGTTGGTAAGTTTTTAATTAATAAAGCGAAAATTCTAAATAGGACCGAGATAAAAACAAAACAAAAAAAAACACACACATAACCACACACAAAGCGGGACCCCGCACTTCTCCACGTGAGCTCACCGGACCCATCACAAAAATCGTGTCTCAGGTTTTGCCATAGTTCACATTCTCGGTCTGTTAAGAATGATTCTTACTAAAGTTGGTCTTAAGTTCGGGCATGATCTTGTACGTGACACTTTTGCAGACATGTGTTATCATGCAGGTGTGTCGGTTAGGAAAAAGGTTGATTTGGGCATGCTTTCCAATAATGGCTTGGCTTTGAGATCGGCTGATATTTTGGTCTATAACTAGGTTGATAGTCGTGAGGTGTTCTTGGATGTAACATGTGTTTCCCCTTTTACTTGAGGTGGCATGCGCACTTGTGCCTGGCCAAGCAATTATTAATGTTGTAACTCCGAAATGTACAAATATTTGGAGAAGTGTACAACTCATGGGCTCGGATTTGGGGCTCTTGCTTTCACTACTTTAGGGGAATTTGGTATTATAGGCTTCCTAAAAAGATTGCGGAATTACATGGTTTGCCATGATGCGAATGTCAGAGTGAGAGATTTCCTTTTTCATAAATTAGGGGTAGTCATCCATAAAGGGAATGGAGCGCAGCAGGTTGCTCACCTCCTGTCCAATACCTTGTTCAATTTTGATAATGCATAACCCTTTATTATTAATTTGTAGACTTATTTCTTATTAAAATAAATAAATTAAAAATTCAATAGACAACACTATGTCAGTGTTTTGATCAATAAATAGCCCTCTGGGGTTTTGCTTAAAAAAAAAATTAAAAAAAAAAAGACAACACTGTGTGTTTCGTATCCTGGCGAGATTGGGGTATACCCAAATTAATTGGGGTATACCAAAATTTATATGGACCTAGTATCCTTGCTAAGGGGTGGTGAAATGTGTTGAAGTTACGAATATACCCTTCACAGTTATAATTGAAAGTTAACCTAATAATCTGATTTCACTTCATCTTCTTCTTCTTCCTCTCCTCTTCGACCTCCCATCAACATTCATCATCAAACCCCAAAAAAATCGTCAATTATCGACGCGAAAATTCCTTCGTCCATAAATTTTCAAACACGCAGAACCACTTCAAACAAAGAAAACCTAACAAAAATGACTTCTAAATCGGAAGAACCGCTCAACTCAAACCAAAAAAAAAAATCTGTAGGTATTTGGCCGGCATGGTTCCTGGTTAAATATCATGCCACCTTTCATACCTGGATGCGACATTTATAAGGTCGGCATGATATTCAACTAACTACCTTGCCGCTTTGTATTGGTCGTTGGCTTTGGTCGAAAAGTTCTCAATTTTATGACCTAGTGCGGCTAATTGTTGTGTACTTCCATCAGTGTATTCAATGGTTTTTTGTTACAAAACCATCACCAGATGTCACTTATTCAGATGTATTGACAAGAAGCTTCCTAGCCTTACAGCCCTCTTCATGGTCTTCTTGCTAGCACATTGGTATTTTATGGGAGAAAACATATTTGCTCTGCCGGCATGTTAAGAAAATATACCCTGCTGATTATGTTTTCGTCGTTACGTTAAGAAAATATACCCTTCCGACACGTTAGCAGTGATTTTTGATGCTGATGATCATGATTGGGACGATTTCGGAGCACTTCATCTTCAATAATCCAAACCAGGACATAATCGACAGGCTATTGTTCTTGATAATGATGATCATGATAGTTATTGATATAAGTGAAACTAGAATTCAAATATAACATTGGGTTCATGGGGACGATAAAAAGCTTGGGTTTAAGCCTGATTCCAAATCAGTGGGATAGATCAAGTTCAGGGAACTGCCTATGATGGTGGAGATACAAATGTTGTTGTGGCTCGACAGAGAACTGATGCTATGACTTCTGTTGGGTTGCATCCATTAATGGAAATGCTGATTGATCACAGATGGAGTTATCGATGGAGATCATGGTTTGACGATGGCGAAAGTGGAGTTCCGGAGATGGCTTCCATGAATGGAAGTGACGTTGATGTTCTCGGTGATGATGATTGAAGATGGAGAGAAGATGTTGTTTCATGGTTGGAGTCTGCTGACAGAGAGGAAGAGATCGAAGAACAACATGGGAATGAAAGTTGCTTCCATTAACGTTGGCTGAGTTCGAGTTTCGTCGAGATGATGGCTACTGTTATTAAATGAAGAAGAGAAGAAATGATGATGTCACAGTAGGACCGGTCATTCTCTACCTTCACGTGCAACAAAGTTCGAAGAAGTGACTAAAATACTAGTCTTCTGTTGCATGACAATCTTTTAACAGGTGTCCAACCTCCAAAGTAGCGGACTACACGTTTTTTTTTTAGAAAAGGAGCGGACTACACGTATCTAATCATTCTGGGCTAGGTGTCGTGACCAAGTTTCCCAACTTGAGAGACTGGCCAGCCGGCATGTTAATCAATATATACCTAGCCGACCATTTTTCTCCGGCAGATTAATCAATGTATACCCATCCTACCATTTTTCACCTAAGCAGGATAATCAATGTATACCTAGCCGACCATTTTTCATTGTTAGTTATTCAATGTATACCAGTGATCCATTTTTCATTACAGTTAATCAATGTAGATCTTGCCGACTTTTCATACCTTCAGTTCTGAAAGTGTAGTTTTTTCTGCGATTTTGAGTAAGTTGAAACCACTAAACCGTCCTAGGAACCCATTTTAGTAATGTTTGACTAGTGTGGTTTTTTTTCCGTTCTTTGGCAGACACAGTTCAAGCCGATTCTCAAAGGCCATGGATTAACCGGCTTTATTGATGGCACAAAAGTAAAACCAGCAAGAACACTCCCAAACTCAGAAAACATAAACCTCGACTTTACTTGCTCATGAAGAACAAGATGCCCTTCTAGTTGGATGGCTTATTTCAACACTCACCCCGAAGTTTTAGGCAAAGTTAGAGGACTAGACACAAGAAAACAAGTTTGGGATGCATTGAGGCAAGA
Source organism: Papaver bracteatum (assembly GCA_023529315.1). Classification (NCBI taxonomy): domain Eukaryota; kingdom Viridiplantae; phylum Streptophyta; class Magnoliopsida; order Ranunculales; family Papaveraceae; genus Papaver; species Papaver bracteatum. The sequence continues at coordinate 84,561 of JAJJWX010001070.1, read as the reverse complement.
GTTTGCTCCAAAAACAAAGGCGCACCCGAATGCATCTAAAGAAACAACTTCACTCAATGAACAAAGGTAACAAATCACTCAAAGCTTATTTTAATGAAGCTAAATCATTATTTGATCAACTTTCATCGGCTATGTTGTTACTCTTGATGAGATGAAACAAGTCTATATCTAATGGGTTGAATCAATCGTACGATCCGATTGTCACCAAGACTAAGCACTAACGAAGACATGGATATACAAACTTTTTATGCACATTTGCTCACCTTTGATATGCACCGAGCAACATCTTGTCAGATTCAAAATGACCAATTGCTAATGTGGCGGTCTCAAACTATGCATCGTCTTCAAGATCTCACAAGAATCGACGGCCGAATCACCCACGAGAGGTAATACTTACAATCACTCGCTTCAACATCGTAATGGTCGCCAGCGATCTGCAATCTCAGGATCTTGAGAAGTGTCAAATCTGCAAGAAAGATAATCACCTTGCCGATAGATGTCAAGTTCCGCATAAGCCCAAAGAAAGGTCAATCTAAGCCACCAAAATGTGATATATCATGCGTTACGGTGGACCAAGTGGCACTCAAATTATTACTGGACACAGGCGCAACTCATCATCTGACGTCCACATGCTAAATTTAACCATCCCTCATGAATATGATGGTACTGAGATGGTACATGTTGGTAATGGTAATGCTCTAGCAATTACTTGTGTTGGTACAGCCTCTTTCACATATAACTCTCGGGCTTTTCATTTAAACAACATATATCATGTGCCAGACATAAAGACAAATTCATCATCACAGAATTTCGGTTTTGCAAAGACAATGCAATGTATTTTGAATTTCACTCTTCGTGTTTTCTTGTGAAGGACATTCAAACGGGACAACTCTCCGTACTGGAGGACCTGAATAGGAATGGGCTATACATTTTTGAAGGTGTTGACATGCTCGACAAACCCATCCAACTACGAGAAACATTTCATCTACCGGGTCCCATTATGGCATCAACGATTAGGACACCCTATGTCTTTGCGTCTTTGTTTCTCAAATTTGTCTTAAAAATTCCCTTCCCCTGTTTCCAATAAATGGTTTGATTCTTTGTCATTCTTGCTATCTTAGTAAAAGCAAGAAATTATCTTTCTCTAAGTGATACGGTTTATGACAAACCACTAAGTCTTGTAGTTTCGGATATTTGAGTTTCACTCGAATTATCTAGGTCTGGTTTCAAATACTATCTACTTATAATGGATGTTTTCTCTCATTTCACATGGGTTTTTCCTATTGTACAGCGTTCTGATGCCTTGAAAACATTTATTCTTTTCCAAAAACAAATTGAGAACATCACAGACCATAAAATCAAAGTTTTCCAGTCAGATAATGCCTTGGAGTATAAGAAGTTCACTGCTTATCTCAATTCGTCGAGTATCCAACATCAAGTTTCTCATGCCCACATACGTCACCTCAAAATGGCATAGCGAACGTCGTATTAGACACGTTCATCGAACTGGTCTAAGCGTTACTCTTTCATGCTCATATGCCAAAGGAATTTTGGGCAGATGCATTCACTACAAAGATGTTATCTCATCAATAGGTTGCCCAAGTCTGCAGACGAACCCACAACGCTATTTAGAAATCTGTTTCAAAACCAGATTACAAATTTTTGCGTGTTTTTGGATGTTTAGCATATCCCCCGTCTCGACAATACAACGCAAATAAACTACAGCCTAGATCACTTCCATGTGTTTTCATAGGTTATAGTAATGCACATAAGGGTTATTTATGTCTGCTGAGAATCTAATCGTCTCTATATCTCCCGGCATGTGAAGTTTGAGGAGAACACGTTCCCATTTCGCTCTCATGAGAAGATCCTTCCTGTCTCAAGGTAATGTCCCTTCAAGTACTAGTGTTTTGCTTTCACCTCCTTTTTGTCATGCTACTCCGACAGTAAAATATGGAAGGTGTATTACAACCATCACCAAGTAAAGTTCGCAACCATCGCCAACCTCATCAAGCATCGTTCTGGCAACATTCTCCACCCCACTCAACGTCTTCGCTACTTCAGCACTGCCCCGGACACTCCATCGGCTAGTCCGTCAAGTCGAGAATAATACGGGGTCACGGTCATGATGCGGACTCTTCGGTCCCTTCAACACGCTAAACCAGAACTCATTCTATGATAACACGGGCTAAAGCGAGTATCACCAAGCCAATAAACAAGTTGTGTTTGAATGCTTCTAAACACCCACTACATGAAGAGGATTATATGGAACCAACTCAAGCTATACATTAGCTTCTAAGAATCCAAAATGGAGGGCAGAATGGACGTTCAAATTAATGCGCTAATTACAATGGTACCTACTCCTTGGTGAAATATGAAAAGGTATGAACGTGGTAGGCTGCAAATGGGTATATCGCGTGAAACAAAATCCGAGATGGGACGATTGAACGACATAAAGCGCGCTTAGTGGCTAAGGGCTTCAATCAGCAAGAGGGTGTGGATTACGGCGAGACGTTTAGCCCGATTATAAAACCGTGCACTATTCGGCTAGGTCTTGTCTATTGCGATAATGAATGGTTGGCAACTTAAACAACTAGATGTTGAGAATGCATTTTTGCATGGAACCTTGGAAGAAGAAGTATATATGCGGCCAGAACACTTTGTTACGTTGATTCCAATCATCCTAACTATGTCAGAAATTGCACAAGTCTTTATATGGACTCAAACAGGCTCCACGGGCCTGGTTTTCGAAAACTCGTAAGAACTACTTGCTGCAACTAGGATTCAAAGGTTCCATATCCTGGATGACTCCTTGTTTGTGTTACTGATTAAAGAATTCATTACGTGCGTTCGGTGTCGTTGATGATATCATAGTGACAGGGTTCTCACCGACTCAAATTACACAAATGATCAACTGATCTCATTAATGTTTTTGCATTAAAAGACATGGGTGACTTATCATACTTTTTGGGAGTCGGTCCTCGTGCAAGGCAATGAAATTAGTGCTCACCCAAAGAAAATACATAACAGATCTTTTGAAGCGCACAAAATCGATGGGTCAAGCCTCATGTAAGTACTCCATTAGCACCTAATGCCAAGATCCAAAAGCAAGGCACTGGCGGTTTAGCGATGCCACTTTGTATCGCAAAGTTGTTGGAGCTCTTCAATACTTGCACTTAACAAGACCGGATATATCGATGGCGATTAACAAGGTATGCCAAGACATGCATGACCCTTTCATTGAACACGGGAATTGGTGAAGAGAATCATTCGTTATCTCAAGAGTCTTTTTAACTATGGTTTGCATTTACGGAGTACACAAGACTATACACTTCGGCATACTCCGATCTGACTGGTTTGGTGACTTAGACGACCGACGATCCACGATCGTCTTTGCATATACTTTGGTGGAAATCTAATCTCCTGGAGTGCACGAAAAACAAAAACTGTCTAAGTCAAATCTTACTGTTTCGAGTACCAGGGAATAGCTATTGCAACCTCCGAATTAATATGGATACAGTCTCTTCTAAAAGAGTTAGGGGTTCTCCATTCGACTCGATCTTATGGTGTGACAACTTGGGTGCAACATATCTTCTGACCAATCCGGTGTTTCATGCAAGGATGAAACATATAGAGATCGATTATCACTTTGTTAGAGAAAGGGTGGCAGCTAAACAACTTCAAGTGAGGTTCATCAGCTCGTGATCAGTTAGCGGATGTGTTTACAAAAGGTGCAGCTTCGACTCCGAGATTTCAAATCATACGCGACAAGTTGCACATCCGTCAACTCAAGTACAACTTGAGGGGAGTGTGTTAGCACAACCGATAACCAGGCAAGGATTACGGCATGATAAAGATACACTGATTGACGCACTTAATGGAATATATCCATGCCCCAATTAGCGACATTGATTGAGTATATTGTCTTAAATTGTATTATTCTCATTCATTGTTGATTGACCTATTTTGGGTATGTAATAACCATTTATAATGCAAACATCTTCACCCTGTTTAGGTGTGTAAGATATTCACCAAAATCTCTTTTCTAACTGAGTGCTCTCCCCCCAGTAATAATTACAGAATACTCCGAAAGAAGGAATAGGTAATTAGAAATGCAGCTTGCACACAAACACACACATTTATTTCAAACTTCAAACCAATTTTTACAAAGGCGTGAAACATAAAAGCAACTCAAACAGAAATAGTAGTATGAAATACAGACTTATCTTATTCAGGGAAAGCTATAGAAATCAAGTCCATGGCTAGAGCTTCAAGGTCATTGATATTTTAAGTTGGGCGATGCTGGAGTCTATATCACTCTAGTTCATCTACTTTTTTGGCAAGGAGAGTGATCAAATCGCGGATCTCCTGAATTTTATTAGCACGATCCACCTGTTGTGGTGGAGGAGGAGGAGGTGGCGGGGCGGTAGCTTTCTTATCTTCCTCCGCTGTGGGCACTACATAATTCTCGGGATCCAAATCAAAATTCTTAGCTTGTTTCTTGTATTCGGCCATAAGGGGAGTCTCGTACAAACCAGGAATACCATCTGGGAGAGCTGTGGCACGTTGGGTTTCATGAGAAGCCTCAACCGCAAGTGCAAATGCTCTTCCTTGTTTGTCATAGGTTTCTTGCGATGCCATGAGTAGATGGAGGTGCTCCACCTGAGCTCGAAGTATGGCCTCAATCTCTGGAAGTGATGTATTGGCATCTTCCAACATTTTCCTAGCCTCCTCCAGCTTTTCTTTGTCAGCCAATATTCTGGCTTCTTTCATCGAATTTGCAGTTTTGATACGTGTTTCTTCTGCTAGTACTTCCGGTCTCTCTTCTTCTTTTGGTTCCTCTGTGCGGGTCACGTTTATGAGTCTCTCGTCATGATCAAATGCATCTTTCCCAAGAACCCTATGTAGCCAAACATATCCGTTATTTATTTATTTATTTTTAAAATAATTATTCGTAGTAATTCGAAATTGGGCATACCTGTACCGAAATTCCACTTTGAATATCTGGACACCTAATCTTTTATCAACCTTGGGCAGAGTTAGGTTTGCTAGGACCTTACGGGTCTCTCTGTCGTATATTGACCTGTACGTAACGGTTACAGGATCCAGTACAGTAGCCTGCTCGGTTTGTGGGTAATTTCAGCGTCCACCTTATTGAGTTCAGAGCTATTCAGTGGTGTCACGGTCAGATTCAGGTCCTCGATAGACACATTGAGAAGCCCAGCCAAAGACGTAGAGAATGCAACTGTCAAATCATTCAAGTCTGGAACAGCTGTGAACGTCCCCCCTTTGCTTTTCTTGGCAATGTCGCTAAGCACCTACAGAACGGAGAACATATGAGAAAAATGCACCTATTTAATTGAAGTTATTGGGAATGAGTAAACCTTTGACTGAAAATCTGAACTACCTCATGAATGTCCTGATCACATTCTCTACCAAAAGCGAATGTGTATACCGGAACCTCGCTGACTGGAACCCTGCAAGCATTACTCTTTGCATCTTCCATCCCATCCGTCATAAGCATGATCGCCACAGTGCGGTTTTTTGTAAACTTGCGGCCTTTCAGTATGTTTAAAGCCATTCTAAGGCCAGCTTCAGTGTGCGTCGTTGAATTAGCCACTAAATCATTGACGAGATCTATAATCTCCGTTTGAGATTCTTCGGTTATCTGACGCAGTGGACATAACTTCTTGGCCCTCCTATTATAAGCCACGACAGACAAACGATCTACTGGACTAAGTTTCCGGATCATGAATTGCATGGATAGTTTCATTTTTGCTAATTTGGGTCCGTTCATGCTCCTGCTGATATCTAAGATAGTCACCAGATCCACGCCTAATCTGCCCTCGCCGGATCCTACACCCTTGAGCTCCACCAGCACCTTAAATGGGCTCTTTTCCAGTGGTGCCTTCTGTTTGTTAACAATTCTGGCCTCCGTTTTTCCCTCATCTAGTTCAACATCTGCATCTTCCTCCTCTGAGATAAGTAACATAAATTCATTAGTTTCATCTAGCTGTAGTACTATTGTCTTAGGAAGAGCAATTCATTTATAAGATAACTAAGAAATTCAAATGAGAAACAAAAGAAAAGCTATAAACAAAAACAACTGAAACAACCTTGGAAGTCATTCACAATTGGCTCATCGTCGTTGAATATTTCGCGTGACATTTTCGTGAAAGAACTGATTTTTTTTTTTTTTTTTGTGTGTGTGTTTATGTTTGGGTTTGATGTTATCCCCGTTCGCGAAACTTTCAATTTATAGGAAGTTCGAGAGCATTAAATCCTGACGGATAATTACTACTTTACAGTGACAGTGACGGATATTGGTTTATTAAAAACAAATACAACCGGAATTGATGATAATATTTTCGGATGTATTTATTATATCTATACCTAGCAGTTCTACCAATTTTGTCCAACACCACGTTAGGTTTAATTTGCCGAACAGGAACGCTTAAGTGATGGGATATATGGAAGTACCAAAGAAAAACACCAAAAAGAACATGTCGGAAGATATGTTGTAAAAAGCGCCCTGGGCACTCTCCTAGGTGCGTGAGGCGTTCATGGGTGCCTAGGAAAAAAGGCGCCCAAAGCTCCAAAGTAAGGATATTGTTTTCCTGATTTTTAAGTTTTGAACGGCTCCTAAGCGCACCCTAGGTGCTAAGCTTGGTGCCTCGCCTCACCTAGCGCCTAATATAACATAGGGAAGAAGTACTTCAAATACTGTGTGCAGCTCCAGTTCAGGACAAGGAGAACAACATACTATGTTCTCAACTTGCACCCCAATTGAGATTTTTTTGTTTTTCCTAGCCAAATTCATCAAGGTTTAGTTGTTTTTTTTTTCTTCTTTCCTTCTAACAAAATTTCAATTAGTATTTTTTTTCTTGATATTTCCTAATAGAGTTTACAAATAACATAATAAGGTACCAGGTCTAACTTTTTTGTTTTGTTTTGAGGTCCGGTTAGGATGAGATTTTTTTTTTCTAGTTGAAATCAGGTTCGACCGATTTTTAGATATTTTTACCTAGGCAAACCCCGACACTGAGAGTGTAATTTTAGATTTTTATGATCAAATAAAACGTGAATAAAAAGAACAATAACACTCAATAATTATACATTGGGAGATGAAGTGATATTCGAAATTATAATTAGTACTAGAAAGATATTCAAAATAAATACCAAAGACATGTAAAACGCAAATAATTACATAGAAATAGTACCAAAATATTGTACTTTGAAATTGAAATATGAAATTATACTCGAAATTATAGCTAGACCGTTTTTGATATATTTTCTTCTTGAAAAAGAGATGTTCTATGATAGAGAAGTGATTTGACTAATAACTATATTCATGTGTAAAGAATAATCCAGAAGCTTTAGATTTATTTTTCCAACAAAAAAAACTTGATGCACTAAATTGTTGATGTACTTGCACCCAAAATAACCAATCATGAATTAATCGTTAGATAAAAACACTATAAAAATGTAGATAAAATTATTTTAATAACGAAACGAAAAACAACTCTAATAGTGATGAGAATATTGAAAATGAATGAAAATACCTCCCAGATGAAAATCGATGATTTATAGTTTTTTTTTAAAATATGAAATCCTTGCTCGGTTTTAATCTTTAAAGACTAGATTTGAGTGAAAAATAAATAAATGATAAGTCTTTTCTAGATTTCAGAAGGGCCATCCTACTCTCCTCGTTTTTTAACTATTAAGGAATGGGCAGCGATGGAAGAGCTCAGTGTATGCGTTGCTTCCAGTGACATCTCACCATATTGAAGTTATTTACTATTGGTACATATTAAAGTTCGTTGTATATACTGTATTGTTTATTTGTTTATGAAATTATTTCCACTAATCAAAAAAATTTACATAGAAATTCTCAGAGAATAAATGCGAAACCCAAGTATGCAGCAAAGACCATTCCAATGTGGAACCCTTGCGCCTTCTTTTTTAAAGCATATGGTACGTTACTTGCCGGCTTAATTTTACTTGGCCCTTATTATTAAAGCAGATGTGTCTTTGTTATCTCCGTCAAATCAATCCCCCACCAAAGATGAATATCTGAACTCAAAAGCAGACCCACCGGAGAATAATTGAACTTCAAGTAAACATGCATCACTATTTGCGCACAGAAACTGGAATCGCAATTCATTGGATTCTTTTTTTTCCCCACATCGTATGATCTACATCAAAGATCGGTGGACCATTAGTGACGCTCTGATCACGCGGTCATGATTCATCAACTAGACTGTGGTTCTTGTCTCCTTAGAACCCAAGGATACGGAGGTACGAGCCTATAGAACAGATGCTGTTCAAGTAAGGTCGTTTGGATCCTAGGGGATGCCGTGTAAAAGCCTGTAGAAGAGATCCTGAGCAAGGCTGAAGCTTTGGCGACATTTAAAGCAATAAAGTGGCCAAAGGAAAAGGGTGTTACAAAGAGTAATGAAAGCCATTAATGGAACCAAAGGAGAAGAAAATTGGATCAATGCAGGCATAATAGGAGACTCGATTTTTCTTCTAAATAGTTTTATCACATGGAAATATAGTTTCGTCTATCGTGAAGGAAATAATGTGGTAGATACTATTGCGAAAAAGGCATTAGCATTTTCTAGCACTGGCAACATCATCTGCTACCTTGGTTAAATTCAGGTATAGGAACTGATGCATCTCTGTTAATTGCAAATTCTTAATCTCAATAAAATCTATTTCTTTTGTACTTGAAAAAAAAAGGAATTTCCGAGTAACAAATGTGAATTTATTTTCCATTTCTTTAAACCTTAATTTCAACAGATGGGGTGAGCAGGTTTGGGCGTTTTAGACCATCAAGGGAGGAGGCTGGGTTACCCATCCAAATACTATAATTTAATATGACTTGACTCTAGAACAGCATCTCGGCGGCCAGCATACATCCCAGCCTGCTCACAAACAGATATCAGTTCTGGCCATTAAAAAAATTCGGTTGAACCAGCAATCTCAGTATCGTTCACATCACCACGTCCAAGTGTATTCATCTTCATAACAGAAATTTCGTTCAGATGAGGCAAGAGACAGAACGGAGGTGAGTCCTTCTTTATCTTGAGACAGCCATTTCCCTGTATCTACATTATGTTACAGTTGAATTCATTTTATACAATTCATAAGCATTGATATGTTTTTTTCTTCCACTCTCAACCAAGAAAATGGAAATGGTAGGAAAGAATTATTCCTAAGTTATACACTCTGCCTCAACCATTAAGACACAACTTCATAAAAAAAATATAAGGTTTGCAATCATCTGATAAATCTCCATCAGTATGAATTGGCATGACCAACCCTGGCCAATTCCCAAAAAATAAATAAATCTTAGATTGAGGATTTAAATTATTATGATAATATTTAGGCGAAAACAGCCGTTAGGTAACTCTTATGGGATGGCCAAATCTAAGATTCAACGATTTTGCTCTCATTATGGAATGATTTATGAAAAATGGATGGGAAATGGGCAAGTTTGAAAATTTTCCCATTGAGAAGAGACCTGCGTCTCTTCTTATTATAGATTCTATTATAACGTAAACGTATTAGAACATCAATATCAATATCAACATCAAGTTGATTAGTTGTCGAGAAATAAAGACGAACGATGCTGGTGGAAACTTCCATATTGATCCTTTGGTTACAGTTGATAACAAAGGTGATTTTAAAGCTTATTTTCAAGAATTCAAAGATGAATTTGATCAAGAATATGAAGAGGAACTGAACCAACAAATTCATGTTTCTAAAGCCTTTGAATTTACTGTTAATGGTGATGGTGGTCGAGGTGGGATTTCATGATGCTGATGGTTTGGTAGTGGGTTCTCATGGTGGTGGTTTGTGGAAGTAGAGGGTTTGATTGATATTCAAAGCTGATTCTTATATGGTTTTGTTTAATTTCTCCATTTGCAGTTCAAAATTTTTTAGTAGTGGAAATCCTACTACCACACCCTTTGATAACTAGCAAACTAGATTATGAAATCATGATGAAGAACACATAGAAGAATTTTATTAAGTTTATAAATCAATATAAAAGAGATAAAAACCCTATCTTGGTGAACAAATAATTTTCTCTCTCCTAAAGTTCTATCTCAACTCTCAAAAGATCTCTCTCCGATACAGTAGTAACTGGTCCTATATATAGGAGTTTACATAGTGGAGGCCAGCTAACAAAGCCCATATTTTTGGATCTGACATGCTATGTCTTCGCACGATCTCTTGAGCTTCGCATAGATTTCACATTTTACTAATGATTTCGTGACATCATTGATTCCGTCATATGGGATATGTCATGTGTGCGGGAGCTCATTTCGCTTTCTTTATTATATCATTACTTCGCATGATTCCTACTAAAAATATTTAATTCCTACATTTTGTCTCTTCTCTTATTGATCTTTACTTTCGAAAGAGCGATGAGAGAAACTTTCCTTTTTCACCGTACCACACCCGTTCATATCATTTGTCGCACCCTATCAACTTTTCATATTCTCCAATGGACAATAATCCGAGATCTCGCTAAATTGTTCCACGTGTCGTTCTTATTGGCTTATTTCTGGACACGTCGCGATTGACCCCCGTCTCTTCATATCTTCTCACCCATTAATGTTTACGCTTTGAAAGAGAATCCCTTAAATACTCCTTTTCGTTCTCACCTCTTTTTTTTTACTCGCTTTTTTGTCTTCAACCTCTCGCAACTTTCTTTTTCTTCTTCGTCTATTGCTTTTCTGCTTGATCTTGATTCTCGATCCTTCTCACCTCACATCTTCCTTTTGTCTTCACTCCAACTACCGCTTAACCTCCCACTTGTTTTATCATCTCTCTTTCTAGGTTATATTTGATCATCTTTATTATCTTAATTATCTTGATATTTATAATCTTCTTATACAAGAATAGCAATGGGGCATAAGGCATGGTGGAAAATGGTTCAAGATTTTGAGAAGCTTGAAGTTGAATTTAGAGATAAATGTTTTAAGTTATCCGTTCCTTCTTTGTCGGACCTACTCTTACGCTAACCCTAAGTGGCTTGAGATTGATCAATGGAACGACCATAGAATCACCATGTTAGTTGGACAATTTCTCGATGGTCATCCCATTCCTCTTTTGGACCGCTAATTCCTCTGTTCTACAAAATTGTATTCATGATAGTTTCAAGCGTGCGATATTTTAGGTGAGTGGATATGCTATCGATTATGGTGGAGTTCTCTCATCGTGCGAGCTAGATTAAGGTCTTTTAGCCTAGCGAATACATGAATGAAGCATCGTTGATTATGAAATTATTCCTCTAAATACATTGTTGAGAGCTTTTTTTATAATTATGAAGTGGTGATCATGAAGAGTGAATCCTCCTCAGTGGGCTGTTAAGCTTAGGGAGAAAAGATGGCATCGCGGAGAATGAAAGGATTATCGAGATGTCGATTTTCATGATAGGACTAATCGCACCGCACGAAAATCAAATGATAATCATTAGGACGTTTATCATGTTCTCCTCGAAGGTCCTTACATTATCACTATGGTGATGATAAGCTCAGAAATCCTCTCCCGAGGGATTCTCCTTATTCACCTTGAGAGTTCAACTGGATTGAGATATGGGTTGTGGTATATTATTCCAACTTCGCTTGTTTATTAACTTTCCGTGTTTATTTTCTTTCTTCTTATTTCATTAGTTTTCTTGTCTTCAGATTGCCAAGTTGAAGAAAGATTTTAGGGCTTATAAAAGGAAAGGCACACTGGATGCGCTACGTTCGATCACTGATGAAGTAAGAAATACTTTTATCCTAACTTTAACAATATTGTTGCCTCTATTTGTTATCTTTATTTATGTTTGAAGGTGGGAGACTTAGACATTGTTGATGCTGATCACCGAAGATCCTTCTAAGGGTGAGGAAGATTTCTTTTTCGCAAAGGCTAAGGGCAAGTCCTTTGCTTCTAAGAACTCGCAAAGAATAGTAAAAAGGAGGCGAATCCCAAGTAAAAAAGAAAGACCACTCGTACTACCTCTTCTCCAACTCCTTTAGTTTCTTGTTCACGAGGAGGGAGCTCATATTCCCGATGAGCCTCCTTCAACTTCTTATATGGCTCAACTATCTCTCATCTTCAAAGATTCTTTTTCTGATGTTGGCGATGATGATCTTTCTCATACTTGTGATAAGGTTTCCGCTATATGTGATGCTCCCACTTTGATTCATGAATCTCTGCGTGGATCTTCCTCATCTATCTTTGTTTCGAGTTAGTATTTCTTTTTCATACTTCAATAAACTTTGTATTTTTATTGTTACAGACGGCGCGAGCTTCTCATGAAGTTGCCTCTGATTTGAGCAGAAAGAATCACTCCTTGGAGGATGAGTGTGCGAAGATTAAAGAAGAACTTCTGCAAAAAAAAAAAAAACGAGAGGCTGACACACTTCGCCAAAGAAACGATCAGCTGATAGGTGTGCCTCTTTTCACTTACTCACAGTCTTCTCGAATTTACATTATGTCTTCATATTTTTCAATTACTTAAACCTGCAAATTTATAATTTGACCTGATGAGGCGGCTAGTCTACTTGATGATAATGACGTCCTTCTTTGAGCATCTTAATGCTTTCTTGAACAACCTTCCCATGCGTGATTTTGACGACCTTAGTATGGAGAAGTCGAGATCAAAGTATGAATCCCTTTATTTGTGACTATAGGCCCCCGCTAAAATATAATAAGACCTTTCAATTATCGCGCATGCGAAGACAGGAGAGAATTAATATTTTAGAGGCGAAGAAAAATAGCCTTATTACTAAGAAAGATCAAATAATTGGTAATGGTGTGAAAAGCTTTAAAGGAGTTTCATGAATCTCTACTCAACATTCGGGTAGAAAGGGACCGTTCTATAAGTGAAAAGAATGTTGTTCTACCGTGAGAATGAAATTCGCTCGCCTTCTAATAGTGAATGATGTAGAGTTTGACTGGGATGCTAAATTCCTTGATAATGCTAGGTTGGGGTCGGCTATAAATGTTAGTTTAGAATCAATTACGATCATCTCTGGTTAAAACCATCATTTCCGAAAAGAAGGTTTTTCATCATCTTTATTAGCATTTTTGTCATAGCTCTTATTTTTGATTATTCATATGTGATTTTGACCCTTATTTTCATTTTTTCGCAAATGGCTGAAAAGGAATTTTTGAGATAAGGAAGAAGTATCAGCGAGATATTGAGAGTCTTCAAGCTTAAGTACAATGCTAAAATTCAAACACCTGAAGCGGATTTTGAAGCACGTAATACCAAGTGTCGTCGTCTCAAGAAAAATCTCAAGGTCACTTTGCTTTACAACCTCGACCAAGGATGCTATTCGCATACGTGATAGGACTCTTAAATAAGAAGTGGAGAGCTCTTCTCTCAACATCACATTCCTTTTCCATCACATTATGAGTATGTTAATCCTTCCGACAATAAGGAAGCTTCGGTGAGTTCGATAGTGACCACTACACCATTTTTGGGGATTAACAACGGTTGTATGCAGTTACAAAAGGTACTTGCAACAACATATAGCCGTTAAACGTATGTTGCATTTTTTCAATCAATCAAGGCTTAGGCCGCTATGAAATTTTTTTTTCGAACGGTTTTCTTGCCCAACCAACTGTTTTTTTCTTGACTTTGCAACTCGCTTCAGCAATTGCGAATAGATTTAGCAACAACAAATGATATTCTTGTCGCAATTGTGCTAGCTTGCGTAATTGATACAATTTTCAACAACTATGTAGCGCTATAAATTTAGAACCAATAAAACATCGAACGACTATTCATACCTGGCCGGTTTTATTATTCGCTCAATTTAGCAACAACTAGTGGCCGTTGCTAAATTTTTGCAACATAAAATAAAAGTCAAGTCAATCTTCTCATTGACCTAGTCAAGAGTTCCCTGCAATATTTATAGGCTAAATCCAGGCTCACTCACTACAACCTTACAAAAAGAACATTGTCAACCCATTCAATATGCAGATGAGACCAATTCACAAGAAAAAAATCTACAACAGGCATGATGTAATATGCATTTTATAATCTGAGATGCTAACAAATTGATTAACAGATATCACGATTATAATCAAGGAATATTGGATATGCCCCAAAATCGATCATTTTGGGGATATGCCCCAGATTCCAATTTTTGGGAATATGCCCCACCGTCCAAAATTCCATCCAAAACCGTTAAGTAGTCAATATGCTTATTACACACTTGGGATCACATATGCGAATTAAAAGATGATATATACGATATATTAACACCTTGACAAGGTTCAGGAACATATTCGATTTAAAAATCTCTAAAAAATTAGAGAGAAAGTTGAAACACATTTACGATAAATAGTCTATTTAACGGTTCCTTGACTGAAACCATTACTTTGGGACATATTCCCAAAAACTGGAATCTCGGGCATATCCCCAAGATGACAACATTTTGGGGGCATATTCCCCATTTTCCCTATAATCAAATGATGCTACTGACAAACATAAAGTCTTCATCTAAATCCTTTCACTCAAAAAAACCAAAGAGGAATGATAAAATAGCAAGTGATAGAAACACCTTCTTGCCCATCTGCCTCGGTATCCTTCTCAGAACCAAATGTCGGAAAATCTCCAGAACTCAGACTGAATGCATTCTTCTTGGAGGATGAATGTCCCTGCAAATATATCAATGACTATAAATTTTACAACTCAACTTACTACAAAATTCTCGAACCACCTAATGTTTTCCGAAGAGAAACTATGGTGCTACCAGGAAGAGAACATTAGACGTGAACCAGATCAAATTCATGATACTAATACCTTGTGCTTTCCAAATAAAACTACAGTACTACCAGGAAGAGCACATTATACTTGACATGGATCAAATTCATGACACTTCATACCTATGTGCGTATAGCCGTAACAAGTTCATGACACTTTATCATTATATGTTCGAAACATGTGTGTATGCATGAGCACGCACACACACATAAATGAACCATTTATCTTTATGTACATATCATATATATCGAAACTATTCGTATACAAATCATTTTGAAAAATAGTACTCAAAGTAAGGTTAGGCTGGCCCATTTTCTTTTAAAAGCTTTTAACGTTCATAAACCAGGACAAAAAGTTACCAATATTTCAGCATTCTATGATGAACCCCAAACACCTGAATGTTGAACATGGCCGAGAACTTGAACCCGATGCACTAGGAGCAGGTTCATGAGACTTATCGTTACCTTCTGTAGAGGGTCGAGTACCATTTTTGCCAGACGAAGGGCGACTATTCAATAATGGTGAACTAGCACCTGTGCCAGCATTAGGAGACGAGCCCCATGGATTTGACGCAGTAGATGAATGACTTCCCCAGATAAGTGTACCCCTACAAAAGTCACAACAGCCTCATCAAACAGCAAATTAAGTCGGCAATAGAAAAGAACTGTATCACTTGGCCTAAAATAATAATTAAACAGAGTAGGATACAATGTACAATCTACAGTGAGAAAAAACAAACCACTTGTAAGACTGTAAGGAAAGAAGAAGAAGAAAAAAAGGCGAATGACTTACTTGGGAACAATTTCAATGTTAGGGTCAAGATCATGGTTCTCCGACCTTAAATAACAAAACAAAAAAGACGAGAATCAGCAAATGAAGAGTGGAGGCATACTTAGGTTTCCAGATTGTTATAGGAACCACAAAGAGTCAGTAGATGAACGCAAGGAATGCCTTGTCAGCAAGAGTAAAGGAACAAAACAACAAATGATTCAAATCAAGCATATCAAACTAATCATCCACAATAAAGATCATAGACTAGCATTATAAAACACGGAACAAGAGAAATGTGAGCCAGGTGATGATTGTGTTTGAGCATCACCTATCTGAATGGTTTTATAACGAGGCGTATTGCAACTACTAAACGCTTTTTTTTTAACTTAAACTAAACGCATCCCTTATGTACGTGGTATCAAGATTGAACCAAAATAGAGAGATTCATTGATTGAGTGTTTAGATAACAAGAATACAATGTTTTTGATATTTTTGGATGATTACAAATGATACTACAAATGCCTATTTATAGGCTTACAAAGATAAGAAGAGAACTATGCCTATGGAGGCTAACAACTATGCCTTTGGAGGCTAACAACTATGCTTATGGAGGCTAACAACAATGCCTTTGGAGGCTAACAACTATGCCTATGGAGGCTTACCTTATATTCTTTGTTTCTAGAATAATCTACATGTTTAGAACATGTTTAGAGGTAATTCTAACACTCCCCCTCAAGTGGTGCATATATGTCGCTCATGCCTAGCTTGCCAACAAACTTCGTAAATATTTTACTTGGAACTCGCTTTAGTTAGAATATCAAACACTGTTCTTCCGATCTCATTCTAGGTAACTCCACGATCCCATTATCCAACTTCTCTTTAATGAAGAACCTATCTATATCCACATGTTTTGTGTGATCATGATGAACTGGATTGTGTGCAATATCACACGCCGCTTTGTTATCGCAGATAAACGAATTGGTTTCCTAGAGGATACCCCAATTCAGTTAGCAGACGTTTTAACCACATAACTTCGCAGATACCCAGCGCCATACCTCGCCATTCAGCCTCTCGCACTTGATCGTGAAACAACTCCTTGTTTTTTGCTTCTCCATGTAACAAGATTACCCCCAACGAAGGTAAAATATCCTGAAGTAGACCTCATATCATCACATGACCCACCATAGTCATAATCAGATATGCCTCCATACTTTTGAAGTCTTTACCTTTCTTAAACAAGATCCCTTTTCCTGGAGCAGACTTCAGGTATCTTAGGATTCGCATTACCGCATTCATATGTGGTTCTCCAGATTATGCATGAATTGACTAACAATACTCAATGCATATGCAAGATCGGGTCTTGTATGTGCCAAGTACATTAGTCTACCCACGAGCCTTTGGTATCTTCCTTTATCAACAAGTACTTGGTTTCCATCCTAACATAATTTCAAACATGGCTCTACTGGTGTATCTACAAAGTTGACATGTTGTCATACCTGCTTCCTCCAATAAATCAAGGGCATATTTTCTTTGTGACAAGAATATTCCTTCATTGATCGAGATACTTCAATTCCAAGGAAGTATTTTAAAGAAGAAAGATCCTTCATCCTCAAATTCACTTGATAGATAATTTTGGAGAGCCTTTCTTCTTCTGGATCATCTCCTGTAACTATCATGTCATCTACATATATGATTAAAGTCAGTAATCTTACCTCGATTTCTTTTTAAGAATAAAGTATGATCTGAATTTGCCCAGCGATAACCAAATGCTCTCATAGACTTGGTAAATCTTCCAAACCACGCTCTCGAGATTGTTTCGTACCATACAATGACTTGTTTAACCTACAAACTTTTCCGTTATGCAACTCTGACTCCATCATTCCTGGTGGAAGCCGCATATACACTTCTTCGGACAAATCTCCATGTAAAAAGGCGTTCTTGACATCAAACTCGTTGCAATGGCCAACCCAAATTTGCAAGAAGAGACAACAAGACTCGCACCGTATTCATTTTAGCTACAGGTGCGAATGTCTCATTATAATCTACACCATAAGTCCGGCTATACCCTTTAGCAACCAATCTTGCCTTAAAGCGTTCAATTTCACCATTTGCCTTGTATTTGATCAGAAAACCCAGCGACATCCCACGACTTTCTTTCCTTCTCGAAATTCAACCATGTCCCAAGTATTATTTTCTTGTAAGGATTTCATCTCATCGATCATAGCTTCCCTCCATTTCGGATCGATAATGCTTCCTACGCACGTTAGGAATAACTACGAGATAATTGATTCACAAATGACTTATTTGATTCTCATTTTCGGTGATTAGAGACATAATTACTCATGGGATATTTAGCTTTTGATGAAATATCAGGTTCATACATAGTTTTAGGGATACCTCTATTCCGACGTTCGCAATTGTTTCTTTGCAGGTTCAAGAACATCTTGAAATAACGGTTGGATTGGGGTTGGTGATGTATCATTATCTTCTTCAACTTCATCTCGCATTATCTTCTGATCCATCTCGCATTATCTTCTTCAACTTCATTTATAGCTTCAATTTCACCATCTCTGTGTTAATTTCTTCCCACTAACTTTCTGTTCTTTTAGAATATGAAGAACAACATCTTCTTCGATTATGTCTTCTTCATAGTCAAGAGTCTGAATTTCTTTTTCATACTCCCCTCAAGTTCGACTTAAGTAATACATCACGTGTTCGTGAAACTTAACATCCAATGTGATGTACATTCGTTTAGTTGGAGGATGGTAGCACCTATACCCTTTCTCGACTTGCATCATATCCCACGAAGACACATTTTAAAGCTCGGGAGATAACTTGCTCCGTTGGTTCTTGTGTAAGTGCACAAATGCTACACAACCAAATATGCGTGGTGGCAAGTTTGGAATCACAGAAACTGTTGACTCGGTGAGAGAGCTTGAAATGGTGTCTCAAAAATGATAGTGCTAGAAGGTGTGCGGTTGATCACATATGTTGCAGAGGTAAGAGCTTCACCCCAATAAGTTAACGGCATATGAGCTGATATTAATGAAGCACGCACAACTTCAAGCAAGTGACGGTTTTTTCTTTCAGCTACCCCATTCTGTTGAGGAGTATTAGGACAAGTTGTCTGATGAACAATACCACATTCTCTTAAATAATGTTGAAAATCAAGATTTCAATATTCGCCTCCGTTGTCACTTCAAGAACTTGAATCTTTTATTATACTGTGTGTTGACTAATTTGTGAAACCTCTGAAATAAATTATTCACTTCATCTTTTGATTTCATCAAGCAAACCCATGTCATCCTAGTGCAATCATCAATAAAGGTGACGAACCATCGTGCGCTTCCAAGAGTGTTAACTTTAGACGGCCCACAAACATCGAATGAATAATCATGAATGGAATAGGACTTTTATTTAAAATTGATGGAAACAAAGTACGATGGCTTAGTTCACATTCTTAGCTAAAACTTCAACCTTTGAAAATAGACTAGGAAATAGCCTTTTTAAGTAGCCAAAAGAAGCATGCCCTAACCGTCTATGCCATAAACAAATTTGCGATTTCTCCTTCTCCCCCTGAGTACCATTCACATCTAAAGCATTAGATAATATTTCAAATTTTTGACGCCAAATCTAGATAGTAAAGCTTTCCTCTTCTAACCCAAGATCCAATCGTTCACCGTGTTCGGATGTCCTTAAACACACAAGAATTAGGCCAAAAAATAACAACACAATGTAAGACTTTAGTAATTTGGGAAACTGATAATAGATTATAACTTAGAGAGGGAACGACTAAAACCGAATCTAGACTCAATGTATCAAGAAGATTTAATGATTGTTCTCCAATTATCGGAGCCAAAGATCCATCTCGTGCAAACGGAGTTGTGTATGGATGTTTTAAGAGAAGAAACCTGTCTGAATCAAAAGTCATATGGTCTCAGGTAACCCAATCAATTATCCATGAGTTATTAGGAACAACTTGCGAAACATTAAAAACCTTACCATTGGTTGTTTCCATAGCGGATGTTAGATTGCTAACCACATGTTGCTTTAACGGAGTTCTTTTTCTTGGGATCGCGCTTATCCCACCAACTGGATACCCGACAATCTCAAAGCAAGTTGTCTTTGGTATGACCACGTTTATTACAATGAGTGCAGGTGCGGACTTATCTTTAGTGTTGTATTGATGACGGGTTGCCATTGCAGAAGTATCAACTTCAGTTCCTTTGGTCATTGTAGTATGCCGGACAGATTCACGTCGTACCAAAGCATAACAAGGTTCTAATTCAAGTATGGGATCCTTCCTTAGAATTTCCCCACGTATTTGTTCAAATTCACCGCCTAAACCAGCAAGAAAAATATGCACCCTCATACGTTGAACTGATTTTCGATAGTTCAACATCTTTTTCATTTTCCATAATCACCTTATCACGGTGATCTAGCTCACTGAATATTTCTACTAATTCCCCATAATAGACCGGGAGTGGTCTACCATTTTGCCTGGCAGAAAGCCCTTTGATTTAAGATATAAATTTGTAGTTCATCCGCTCCATCATAGAAAGCCTTAGAAACAAAGATCCCGCATCTCACGAGCAGTAGGTAAACGAATATATCGTTTCATTATTTCTGTGACATAGACATTAATAGCCATCTCTTGACCTTTTGATTTTCTCACACCATTTATCATACTTGTCATCATTTTTAGATGGAACTGAGACGTATCAGCGAATAAAGGAGATCTTCTCCTTCTCGCAATATGCATCTCAATGATTTGAGACCACAGATCATAATTTGATTCATCCAAAGTAATTCTGCCTTGAACGATGACCCATCGGATTGAAAAATAATTGTGTCGGAAGGTTTTGTGGTTTTAGAATTTTCAGATCTCAATCTCCCATGGTTCAATACTAGATACAAGGATCCTTAACCTTACTCCGATACTATCAAGATTGAACCAAAATAGAGATTCATTGATTGAGTGTTTAGATAACAAGAATACAATGTTTTTGATATTTTTGGATGATTACAAATGATACTACAAATGCCTATTTATAGGCTTACAAAGAGAAGAAGAGAACTATGCCTATGGAGGCTAACAACTATGCCTTTGGAGGCTAACAACTATGCTTATGGAGGCTAACAACTATGCCTTTGGAGGCTAACAACTATGCCTATGGAGGCTTACCTTATATTCTTTGTTTCTAGAATAATCTACATGTTTAGAGGTAATTCTAACACGTGGGTCCCCCCTAAACAAGCAGTTCAAAATCCAAAAAGATGACACAATAGCGAAGTCGAATGACGAATACCAACAAAGAATTACACCCCAATCCAAGTGGCGTACTTGGGTTTACATGCCTAGCACTAATTCATATGACATGCCATTTTTTGTGAAGAACTCAAGACCAAGTTGCTCACATGCGACTCAAGGTGAATGTATAATTCCTCACACCCCACCACCATCACTAAACAAGCTCATATTCGTTTGGCAGTTGAGTACCCGCTTTACAAAATTTACTATGTTTGGCTAAGCTAGCGGCAATAGCATAGACTAAAACAAAGAACTTGTTGAACTGAAAGGCACTCGCACCGCGCTTGCGGTTTTGCTAGTATCTACTAAATAAATATACAATTTTCTTAACATTTATGTGATTACCTGTAAGATTTGCTTATGGCAAGCGATAACCAATACAACTAATTGTACCCTTAAGAAGAAAAAAAGGCAGGTAGATATTCTTTGTAAAAACATACCTTCAACCTCCTTTACCACTATTGCTTTGTTTTCTTCACCTCCATGAGCACTCTTTCTTTGATTCCTTTGGCAAACGAACATCTCGAGTTTTTCTTTACATCCGCCATATCGATATCATCCTGTTTCTTCCCCTCAGAGTACCAAAAACATGTTATCAATCATCCACTCCATGTAACTACAGTTTTAAATATGCAGCTACCTGAATTATATACTTTCATGAACAATATAATTGTCCATTCATATTTGAACAAAATTCATCCATTTATAAGCAATTCGCACACTATACCTTCTCTTTTCGTTATTAATCATCAATAGTAAACACCGAGTCATTTCCTGTACATATGCACACGCGATGCAGACGAAATCAGTTGGAGAACAAGTTTAAGAAATTCAAACAATAAGATTCATTCATCATGGTTTGAAATTTACATACTTCACACAAACCAAAACTCCAAACCCAAAACCCAATCAAAACAAAACCCACAACTCAAATCAACATCAACACATAGAAAATTATAACCAATTCTCAGATTAATCAAAAATGCCGAACACTAAATAAATCATGAACAACCTAATAAATCCTCAAATTTCGCTGAATCTAGTACAAATCGAAACCAAAATCATAAAATTCTGAGAATAACTTAACATGATTTCATGGGGAATCACCTAAAAGAAATTAGAAACTACAAACAATAAGATCTTCATAACGAATCTCCCAAAACAATTCCAAACCCTAACTTCGAAATTGCAAACCCTAACTTCTTCTGTAAAAAATCAAGCACTAGGTATATTGATGAGAAAACAATAATGGGTTTTCAAGAGAAGGATTGAAGAACAATATAATCAGGATAAAGATTTCTCTTGAAGGTTTAATGGTGGTAGATTTACAAGAGAAAGGTTGAAGACAAAATGGTTTTCAGAAAAAAAAATTGCATAGAAAATGGTTTTTGTTTAATTGGTTTACTCATGGTGGTGGTGTTTTGACAATAGCAAAAGTGAGAGTCATGATTTTTTTTCTCAAGGCAGAGACTAAAATGAAGTGAAGGCGAGGCAGGAAGGAGAACGATAGAGAGTGATAGAGGTGAAGTGTTTTATCCTTTGGATAAATATAGGGTTGAGGTTGAGATATTTGATCACACCGTCCAAATATTTTTGAGAAAATCTTAACCGCAGAAGATGGTGTTCCCATCCACTCAAACTCGTCGCAGATGTGAATTCTAGTGTTACATTGCACACAAACAGGAAGCACATGTGGTATGGTCGGCCGTTGCGAATTGCAACACGGCTCATAATTTCGCAACTGCTATCTGCAGTTACAAATTTCGCAACTGCAGCAAGCAGTTGCTAATATTTGGCAGTTGCGAATTTAGTTGCTAATTCGCAACTGCGTAAGAGCTATTGAAATTTTTGTTACTAATCGGGAAAAATGGTGTAGTGGACTTTCAGTATGAATATTCTGATGACGAAGATCATGATTTTGAAGTTGACGAAGATGATACTGGCAAGAAGTAGCCGTCCAATATTTCTTTCTTTTCATATTCTCTTTGTTGTACATGTACTAGTTATTCTTCAATATTTTTAATGAATGTACACTTCATTCTTTATACCTTTCATGTCCATTTACAAAAGCAAAATATTTTCTTTTCTAATAATTTATGTGTTAGTCTAAAAATGACTTACTAGTATGAATATAAAAATGTTTTCTTGGGTCTATCACATATATGCGCATATCATAAATATGTTAATTATTACACTTATGCGAAGTACTTAACACTAGGCTCATATGTATGCGAATTATCATAAGTATGCGGATCACTATATGTGTGAAATATTTAGCACTAGGTTATCGATCGGCGCCGAATAACATAACCTTATTGTGTTCATATTCCCATTCTTTCCTTTTGTTATTCGTGGGAGATAAGTTGCCTCTACTATGTACACATGTATTTATAATCATACATGACAATATGTAACTCAAATTCGTATTTACCACGGCCATATGGTTGCCTCTCTCGCTTTCCTCTTCATCCCGCAATAATAACATTAGCATGGTCTTTTGTGTTTTTTCATGAGGTCTTTTTGATCCCCCTAAGTAGGGGTCTTAATCAGCCTCCCATGTTAATATGACTTATTCTTGCCTCAAGGTAATTATTTTGGTCATGCGACGAAATCACAGGAGGTCTTTACGTTTTCGCATATTGACCCATTGATCTCTCCTTATCATCATTCGTATTATTTCCTATACATGATGTTTTTATACGCTAATACGATAGGTCTATACTCTTGTTCGAGTTATAGTCCCATGATATTGTCGTTTTTGACACAATTCAGCTCCCTAATGGAGGGCTCCGTCCTTATCTCCCCCGATTTCCCTTTCAAGGAAGCGTACCCCTACCGGGTTGGGGTGGTCTCTTCCAATCCAAAGGATGCCACTGCTGCGGCCTTTTATCCCTCTCGCCAATGTGGCTTATGGTTACAAGAACACACCCTAAGTGGGGTTTCTTGAGGACCGAGTGTATCATAGACAAGACTTTCCAAGAGCGGTGAGGTACGCTCCGTACACCTCTGAAACCCTTGGCTCAACCGTGTATCGCAACGCCCTGTTCGAGTTTCCACACTCCTTGATAGAGAACTTGGTACCTTAGTCTTCCAACTAAGGAGTCTCTATCGGATATGCTTTTGTTTCTCCTCCAATATCCATGACTCAGGTTCGATGGATGGTATGGCTTTCGTCCGAGCCATACGTTACTAGGTTCTTCCTAATTATGACACGCGCTAGGGATTATTTATTTTTCCTCTTGCACAAGTGCTAAACTAGGGTGCATGCCACAATTGGGTACCTAGCCTCCCTAGTTAGAGGTTTTAAACTTTGTTGCCCCTAGTGAGGTCTTATTTTGAGGTTTGACTGTGTAGTTAAAATCGCTCTCAAGGCCGATTACTCCCCGAGTAATCGCTACAGATATATGACCAAGGCGTTTTCCGATTCCAAGCCATCCAGATTTTTACCAGCTTAAGGAGGCCGATTTGAGCCGATTTTTTTAGCAAAACGTGTTAACGATTTTTCCGAGTTGACTTTGCATGCACAAAAATTAGAAAAGAAAATTTTCATAACCCTTCAAATGGGAGTTATCAAATAGAAAAACCCTCAAATACATGATAATACGTTCAATATAACAATATTACACACTTAATTACATGATAGTGTTAAAATTTTAATTTTAATTTGGTTCAAATAATGAATTATGAGCAGCAAGATATAAATCTCAAATAAATAGATTCCGAGTATTATAACGAGTTATAAAGCGATTTCCAAGTCCGATCTAATTGCTCATCGCTCCAATCTCCTAACCGAGTAGAACCGAGAACGATTTCGATTACTTTGGGTTTGATTTTTTCCTCGTTCTTCTCGCTTTTGTATGTTAGGAATATGTGTTGTATAAGAAACAAAATATTTCTATTAACTATCTTTGCTTGTACAATAATGACTTTCTTTCTTCTTTATTCGCACGCACTGGCCATATCTTATTAATACTCCATAATAACATATCCGAAATCTCACCCCTTTTCTTCTCGTGATCCTCCGTGCTTTCTAATTGTAATATTGCATCGTACTTCTTGTTATAAATCCTACTCTTTATTTTCTCCATGTTTCTTCCATCTCTCCATTAACTTGTGCATACCATCACCAACATATTTCTTCACCACATAACACCGGTGGAAAAAGGGCCATCCGAGACTTAATGAAACGACACAAAATAGGTATGGCGATACAAAAACCGAAACTATGCATGTAACCTGTCTTTGACTAAAGTCAAAACGTCATCGTATATGGACTTTGGTTGACTTACCCAACGCACATTTGAATAAGGCCTCCGCGAGAGAGAAAATATCTTACCTCAATCCTATTGATCATATCTTATCCCAAATGGAAGGGAAATCGTATTCTTCTCTCCGTCTCCATCACTCGCTTTTCTCCTTCTCCTTGAACGAAGAAAAATAAACCCATCTCCCTTCCGCTATCACTAAAACATCACCATTATAAGATTGCATATTTTTGTTGGTGATTGAAGGTGTTTTTAAAACAGGTAAGAACCCATTATTTTTCTTTTCTCGCAGAATATTATCTTTTTCTTCTCAAGTTGTCTCTATTTTAAGATGGCCTCGATTTGAAGACCAGGTTTCCTAAAATCAAAATCTATATCTCTTGAACCCTAATCTCATAAATCAAAACCCTTTTCTCTCCCAAATAGTTATTTCTCTTTTTTTTCTAAACCTAAATCCAGAACTTCAAATTGAAACCAAAATCAACCTCTTCTTAACCTGAATCTTGTTAATCAAAACGTTATTAATATATTAATTTATTATTCAGATCTCTTATTTGGGTTTTTTGTCATGGTTAGAAAATTGAAACTTCTGTGGTTTATTTATCTTTTTTTTTTTTTTTTTTTTTTTTGTAGAAATCACCGACAAAGTTCATTATTTATGAAGGATTTTAGATCTAATAAAGGTAAAAACGGTGGTTCATCATTCTCACAGACTTGGAGTTAATGGTCCTAAATTACACATGAAGGGAAATTTTTCTAGTTATAAAGTTTATGTTGTTGAAGGAAAGATGAAAGAGTCTTTTAGAAGACTTTTGAGATGGCTTAAAAATAGGTACTATAATATATTATGTTCATTCTTTGATTTATTCAATGTGTAGGCGTGTGTGATGTTCAATTTAGGGATTGTTGAAAGGTGAAATTGTTGGAAAGAAAGTGGAGTTGAAATGTTAAGCTTTCAAACATAAACCGAACGAGAAGTTCGCTTTGTTTTGTTCTAAGCTAATCATATAGGTTTGTTTGGTTTTTCCTTTATTTTGTAAGTGATTTTTGGATGTTTTGTTTTTGAGGTTTGGAATTGTGACATCCGATTTTGGGTTTTTGTGATTTTGAATTTTTAGTTCTACCAATCTAGTCGCCTAGTTCTAATAGTGTTTCTTAGGCGATCATTTTTAGTGATTGTTGGATTTTAAGTGGTGGTGCCGCTAGTGGTGGATGCCTGTAGTCATGATGCGGATTCTTAACTAAGAGGCCGTGTCAATGGATTTGGAAATAGGTGTATGTTATAATTATTCAGCTTGATTTTCACAGTTGTCCGTATTTTGTATTGTTGTTTATTATGAGTATGGATTTCTTTCATTTCTATGAGGAAAGTTGGGATTTGCATTTGTGTACTATTAGCACTCCTAAGACATCGAGTCAAAGTAGATTTTGAGATGGAATTCAGGTGTAAGTGATGTTGTTTTTGTCCATTTTTTTATGTGTATTTCAAGTGTTTATGAATGATTTCTGAAGACAAGAAAAGGAGCAAGGAGAAGTGGCTTTGATGTGGTGGTTTTGAGCTTTTAGTTTGGGACTTAAATGGGTTCAATTGGATCTAATTTTTCTTGGAATATTTGGGCATGAAATGAATTCGTAATGGGGGGAGAATTGGTTCGAATTGGAGGAGATATGGGTCAAGTTCTGAGCTCAATTTCAGCTAAAATATCATGCTAATGTGATTGAATTTGTGTGGTTGTTTACAGGGGTTCAAGAGGAGTAGAAACTAGAGTTCTTGCTTAATCTAATGAAATAGCAGGAGGTGTTTAGGATTCAAGACTTCAAAGAGGCTATTGAAGGTTTGTGTTAACCCTTAAATACTTAAGGTACTATGCATCGAGTCTTAAATTGGGTTTCTAAACATGTATGGTGATTGTTTATGAAAATGACCCAATAGAGTTTCCTTAAACTTTCTACTTTATTTAGTTACCGATGGATTATCCTTTGAACAGTTATATCATGAATTCTTAGACGATATATAAATTCATTGGCTTTCATTACTCACATCATCTAGCTAAAAGAATTATTTCAATTCATTTTGGTTTATCATTAATTTATTTGGCATTGCAAGTCTTACCTATCCGAGAATGGCCAACTTGTTTAATGACATATTTGAGGTGTTTGTATCAATTATATTGAAGGGTATCTTAATGATTTATTTTGAACTCATCTTTAGGAGAGCTCCTCACATCTGTGATTTTATTCATGGAGAAGCATGTCATTGACATCTTCAAGTCTTAATTGTTGGCATAACTATCACGAGACAAAGAAGATTAACAAGTTTGCTCATAGTTCTTGCTCAAGCTTCTTCAAATTCAGATGTCCTTTACAACTGCGGTGACAATCGATGTTACCATAAAGAAGTGGATGACTTAACAACATGAAAATTGAATTTTGTATCTCCTTCATTAATTGGGTAACAAGATTAAAGATGCAATCCTTAACCACTTAATAACTGAGCAATTGTAAGTGGATCACTTACCATGAAGTGCTTTTATTTTTTGGCAGTTGTTCTATTTCCGTTGTAGTGATATCCTCCTAAATGGATTGGGAAATTAGGCGTTTATCTCACTCGAGTATTGCGGTTAGTTCAAACTCTCTAAAAGAATTCTTATCTTTATAATTATGTTTGCTTCATAGATACATGAATGGCTAAGGATATCAAGACGTTGTTGTTATGAATTGTATTTATGTTATTGAAGTTCAATGACCACACTCCTTTTTCTAGTCCAAGCGCTTATGTATACATAATTGTAACTCGTATTTTCTTCAAGTGTTGTTTTCAGCTTTGCTTCTCCAAATTCACGCTCCAAATTATGTTTCATTCATTTGTTTTGTTGTGCATCCAGTACAAGTGATAGAATGAATAATATGGAAGTAGACAATAACATGATGAACAAAACACTGATCTCTATTAACATCTAGAGCCTCGTGCAACGCACAAAAATATCTTTCATTTCTCTCATTAAAGGAATACGAGATTATCTACTACAGATGAAGATGTGGTAGGGAAGGTCTGTTTGGTGCAATGGATTCCTCTAAGATCTACAAGTATACCATATCCATAATTATTTTTTTTGACAAAATACTTTTACTTCAAACTTTAGATCGCAATTGCATCCTCGTGTAAAATATATGCCATCATGTGGATGCAATGAATATGAGTATATATATTTCGTATGCTTTTAAGTGTTTATTTAAACTGAATTCATATATATATTAAACTAGTTGTATTTTGTACATTGGATTTGTAATTTTTGTCAATGGTGAAATATTTCTTCCAAGTACGTGAAAATTGCAATTGCAGCAGACTTCATAATTTGGGTTTCAATTTAGTGTAATTTTTGGATTTGAATCAATCATTTCTTAAATTTTTTACCATAATGACCTAACCATTCATCTAAATTTGATTCTTTTTTTATTAATATAATTAAATTACGACGCCGACTAGCCATCATACCTAGAGATAGCTAAAATATCAGAATCATTTATTTAACAAGACCCATATAGTGTCATTTCCGAAAAGACACTCGGATATACATAACTTCTCTTCGAGGCAGTCCCATAGTGTCTTATATCTCGGTTATATGACACTTTCTAACTATCTTAAAACGCCCTGCTTTCCACTAGTGGCAAAAGCTGTGGGTCTAACAACACCACCCAATATTTCGATTAGCAATCAGATGGACAACTCCAGTTGTTTTCAGAGAATCAACAAGACTCGATCAATAGAAAATATCTCAAGGAGTTATTATCTCAATCTATCTATTTGATTTACTCAAGAAAATATGATTCGCAGTCTAATCAAAGAGAGATAACTTGGATGGTACTAAAACCAATACCCAAGTGTCAATCGATTTAAATCAACAACCAATAAGGTAGAATATTCTAATAGATTGAACAACGCACAACCTGTATTATTTCAATTATATAACAAAATATAATGCGGAATAGAAATAACACAAATACTAGAATTTTGTTAACGAGGAAAACGCAAATGCAGAAAACCCCGGACCTAGTCCAGACTAAACATACACCGTATTAAGCCGCCTACGACATTAGCCTACTACAATTAGTATTATTTTTATCGCCCATGTGACATCTTCTTCACCTTCTTTCTTATCCGTTTTTTATTTTGGTTTTATTTCTAACTTAACCACCAGGGACTCTCGTGAAGTTATCCTCCTACAAATACCTACTTTTCCAGACCGAATGTGATTGGATGCTTCTCGCCATTCTATCACCTTTGTTATCCTTGCTAGGTTCATTACTTCTTCCTTCAGCATCCCTTTGCATATATGCGGCTCAACACATTATCGTGGAAGTCTTCTATACTTTTGAATGAATGTATTATCGAATTACAAAGGTAAGTTCTCGCATTTTCTCCCACTTCTATTAGAAAGGTATTTTTTCCTTTATCAACCCCTACCAAATTTTCTCCCATTATTGGTTATGCTTGTCGGTGGTAGTGGAAATGTGGTAGCTAAGAAGTGTTTAAGATTTCCTTATCCAATCATTCTTAATATGATGTTCTTGCAGCTTATTTGTTGTGTGGCCATGGAACCTATGATAAGCACAAAACTCTTTACTATTTCTTCCCGTTGGTTGTTCCTTCTGATTAGGTGGTGGAGTTATCTCTTCCATCAATATGATATCTTTCCAAAAATTTCAACTGTTGTGTTAAGAGGTGGCGTCCGATCTCCTCATGGACTATGTAGTTCAGACTTTGATTATAATATCTTCTATTTCCTCCATATCCGCTCTCCATAATTGTCAAACATTTCCACTTTGTTGTTTCTCCATGATTGTTATATTGACTTCTTGTATTCTTTCATACATTTCTTGGTTCTGCTACTCATAGCTACCTCGCTTTGATGATCTTCCATGACTAACTTCCCTTTACTTTCATGCGAAGTGTGTCGACAACAACATTTTCCATTATTGGTAACAGACTGCGATTTCCTATCTTGTCGCCCGATTGCAAAAAGAGTAAGACTACATATTTCTTTGCTTTTCTTCAAGAGCCATATACTCTTACTAGTACCGCTAAGTCTACCATCGTTATTTTATCTTTTAGCAGGAATATCCTCAGGTAAACAACAAGTCGATTGGAAACAATGCATTGATAAATGATAAGATGAGATTTCTTTCATCCACCCGCCCTCTTCCATTTTTATACTCATTATCCTCCATCTATTGGTCACATCTCGCAGATTTCATTTATTCTTCTTCGCAGGATGAATGCTTTCAATTCCTTGTCTTTTGATACCGTTGATGATGTATTGTCCTAAGAATAAACTCTGCTGGTGTTCTCGAATAATTTTATTGAACCTACCGCAATCCATCGAACCATTTGTTGGCTTCCCATGAGGCTCGGCCGAAAAATATTTTCATAACACCGCCGTTATCTTCATATTTTAACAATGCTAGAATATATATATTTATATGCTGGATTGCGATGTTGATCCATCAAAGATAGGAAATGAGGGTAGCATGTATTTTCAGAATTACTAATTGTATCTACCGTGAATTGCGCCCTTTGTTTCTTCTTCTATCGCTTCTTCTAGCCATCTTCTTCCTTCATCTTTCCCTTTTGTTACTAATTCTTGTTAGACTACTTCGGGCCAAACTCGCATGCATTTCTATCTCAACCTTGTTTGTCAATGTTAGTGATCAAAACTATAAAGTCTTGATTTCTAGTCTTCTATAGCTAAGGTCTCTGGATTAGAATAGAAAGTGTAGTTGAGTTCAAGAACTCCATGGAAATCATCATACAAGATGAAGGATTACTCAAGGAACTAATGGATCTTTATTAACTAAAAGGTATATGGAGACTTGAACTTATCTATCACTCAAAATTCTATCTACTATATCTCCTATTTGAGACAAAAGTCGTATTTACTATATAGACTAAGAATATGCATATGTGACATTTCGAGATGAGTATATCTCGCTTATCTATTTCTATAAATGTGTGTTGTAAAGCTTTTGCTTTAGCCAAGTTCATCTTTGCCTAGTGACGAAAGTCATGTTATGTTTCAATCACTTTGAAAATTGTTCGACGAAACTAGTTAGTGAATAATAACTATATGACATCCTCAACAGAATGTTTTAATGATTGCTATGAGAGTTTAGACTATATAACCATTGGGGGATATAAACATTGTTATGGAAACACATATATGTATAAGTCCTTAGAACTTGAACCGAAGTTTGCTAACTTTGTTGATCAATTGAAAACCTAACGTGAGCCGAAACTCAAATTGCGGAACTTAGTCCGCGAATCATGTAGTTCTCAACCCGAGAATTTCTATTGGGTTGAAGCTCATTTCATTCCGCGGACTGACGGAGGTTCTCAACCCGGAATTTATGATGAAGTTTGTGAACTCCAACTTCGTTAACTTGAGTCCGGAACTCAAGAAGGTTCTTGTCTAAAACGATGCTCGAACTTATCTTAATTATCTAAGGAATGCTTTTGCAAACCGTGGCTTTATAGTTCATGAATTGATTCTGAAAATCACATCGTTTTTATTCAATTGTGTCTTGTGTAGTACATGTGATCTCATAGCAATTGAACAACTCTCTAACTATTTCATTTGAGTCATTTGGACTAGTTATGGTGAAGAAGAATATGGTTGATTTGAAAGTTATCATTTGGCTAACCATTTGGTTGACTAATATTGAACCAACCATTGTACACGTTTGGGTATGGTTACACAAACCCAAATCTTCAAGTATATGTGTGTATGGAAAGCTAAGATTTCGATCTAATTGTTGAGAGATATTAGTTTGTATCTAATCAAAGCTTCATCTAACGGTGAATATTGAATGTTTGTTGCTAAGATAACATTAATTGCAAACCCTGATTTGAAACACTATATAAGGGAAACATCTAGCAACTAGGAAACCTAATACCCACACATTCTATGTGATACTAGTTTGCTAAGCTAGAGTTGATTCTCCTTTAACCTTTGGTTTTCTTCTTCTAAAACCAAAGCTCACGACTTAAAGACTTCATTAGGATTGTGAAGCAAACCGATACTACTTTTATTGTAGTTTTGTGATCTGATCTTGTTGTTTATATTATACGAGTACAATTGTAATAATTGGCTTGAGATTTCTATCAACGATAGGAAAGATATAAAAGTAATCACAAACATCTTCACCTCATCGTTTGTGATTCCACAATATCTTTTTCATCAAGGCCGATTAAGACTATTGTGAGGTGATTGATAAACCGATCTTTTCTTCGGAATATAAGTCCTGGTTTTATTGATTTGTTCCTGTTCACCTTGATTTATCAAAAGACTAACAAAACTCATAGGTTTATTCGTGGGAGACTAATTTATCTATCATGTATACTTTTTTGTGTGAGATGATTTGTTTGCTAAAGTCTTCGACTTTGGGTCGATGAACTCTTGGTTGTGGGGAAATCATCTAAGGGAATCAAGTGCGATTATCCTGCTGGGATCATAGCGAAGAGCATAATTGTACCTTGTATCAAGCAGAGATTGATTGGGTTCAACTACAGTCCAGACCAAGTTAATTTGGAGTAGGCTAGAGCGCCCGTAGCGCTTTAATATATTGTATGTTGAATCCGGACTAGGTCCCGGAGTTTTTCCTCGCTTTTTCGGTTTCCTCGTTAACAAAATTCTGGTGTTTGTGTTATTTCTTTTCCGCATTATATTTTGTTATATAATTGAAATAATATAGGTTGTGCGTTGTTCAATCAATTAGAATATTCACCATTATTGGTTGTTGATTTAAATTGATTGACACTTGATATTGGGTTTTGGTACCATCCAAGTTATCTCTCTTGATTAGACTCATGAATCATATTTGCTTGAGTAAATCAAATTGAGAGATTGAGATAATAACTCCTGAGATATTTTGTATTGATTGAGTCTAGTTGATTCTCTGAAAACAACTCGGAGTTGTCCATAAAGATTGTTAATCGAAATATTGGATGAGGTTGTTAGACCCCTCTTTTTCAATTATCTCAGTTCGCTTATTTCTATTAAGATTTCCTGCTTGGGAACATGTCTTCTTGTTGTTGCTTAGGTCTTTTCATCCGGGCTTGCCTCAATTTGTTTTCATGCCCGCTTTGTCGATGCTTTTCTAGCTCTCATCCTTCTTCATTGTCTCTTCTTGATTTCTTGTGTGTTCATATGCAGCTATGTCTCTTTCGCTTTGTCGTCTCAAGATTTCTCTTCCGTGTAATATCATTCTTGCTTATTCGGATCGCTTTCTTTCACCTACTCATCTTGGATGTTATTATATTCTTCATTTCGCTCCGGACTATTTTCACCGCGACATCCTCATCTAGGTTCTTCTCTCGCATTTGTACATATTGGTCTTCTATTTGATCGTGTTCGCGCTCCTCCCGCATGTTGTCTCCCACCCGATGATTGTTAACAAAATTGTTATCCAAAAGATTTCTTTCGTTCTCCTCTCTACGATCGATTTGCTTCACTGGAGGTACTTTTACTTTTTCTTTGATCTTGAGTTCGTTAGTGTAGTTCGGATATGGTTTCTAACCTTGTTCCAGCAAACCTAAGTTTCTCCTCTCTTAATTCATTTAATTTAACGCGTTAAGTTCGCACGCATTTCGCTCTTTGTCTTCTTCTTTCTTCCGCCCATCTTTGTTCTAAGTTCTTCAATTGTCATGTTCTCTTCTTGGCTTTGTCCTACCACTATTTCTTCCCTGTTGTTTCCTCATTTTCCCCGAAGTGTCCGTATTTGTGGTATGGACGCTAACTTCATCATAATTTATGTTATTGTTATCTTCTATTACCGGGTTGGACCTGAGATCGAGTTTTCTGAAGCTCGGTTGTTCCTCGCTCCCATACATGAAGACTCGAAATTTCACCCTTTTTCCCAAGAATTCTCCCACTTCTCCCGATTGGTGTTGCGTTTATCCTCCGGATTCTGTCTCGCCATTTTCTCGCTCTTGAAATAGCACTTTTCGCATTTTAAATGAGTAAAACCCCCCTTTTTTATGAAGAAATCTTTAAGTCTTTTAAAAAATATCCAAAGACGTAAATGTAGTAAGAACTTAAATGGAAATCAACTACAAATTTCTATAAAAACACTTATTCTCAAAACATATTTAACATTTTTTCACAAACAGTCTAATCCATTCTTCGAGCCGTATTCTAGCGCCAAAATTTAGTAGTGGGAAATCCTATTACCACACCCTTTGATAACTAGCTAACTAGATTATGAAATCATGATGAATAACACATAGAAGAATTTTATTAAGTTTAGAAATCAATACAAAAGAGATAAAATCCTAACTTGGTGAACAAATCACTTTCTCTCTCCTAAAGTTCGTCTCAACTCTCAAAAATATCTCTCTCCTCACACAAAAGAGGACCGGTCCTATATATAAGAGTTTACATAGTGGAGGACATCTAACAAAGCCCTTATTTTTGATCTCGATGTACATGCCTTCCCATGCTTATATTGATCTTCTCGCACGATCTCTTGAGTCAGACATGTTTCGTTACACTTAACTCTAGATTTCGTGACGTCATTGATTCCGCTCATATGGGATATGTTGCATGCATCTCAACTTTGCTTATTTATTATATCATTACTTCGCATGATTCTTACGAGTATAATATTTAATCCCTTCAAATTTCTCCCTAATCATGTTTTGATAGTGCCACAACGAGGTGGTGATTGTGATAATTATTTTATTTTGTTATGTTCTAATTTTCTCTTGATTTCATGTTGATTATTTGATCTGTCAACGATGTTGCTCAAGAATTATCCAAGAAGAATTATCCAATTATGAAGTTGTGAATTCTAACACATCAAGTCACAGAATGAGATGGAGGATGAAGATAACTATTTAACTACTTTTTTTTTCTATTTTTTTAGGAATAAATTAGTAACTTCAAATAAATTTTTAAACAAGAGTAAGTTAATTGATCGTACCGTCTGGTGTATAAACTAAGTCATGTGGGCTGGGATTTGATCTGATCTTGGAAAACATTTATAAGACAAAGGAAAAAGGGGACTCGGGTTTAGAATCGAAGAGACCTTCAATGAAGTTGGCCATGATGAAAAAAGTGTTTGGAGATTGTTGGAAAATCCAAACTCCCTCCTTGCCTGTGTGTTGAAAGCAAAATATTACCCGAGCGTGATGTGTTAATTAATCCCTAAATGCCCCCAGCCTCTCGGGGTTGGAAGTGTTTCATCGTATCATGAGTAAGATTAAACCTTTTATCTCATGTGGTGGTGGGGAGGAAACTTTTATTGATCCTCGTGTGACAATTGGATACTTGGAAAAGGTACTCGCACAACGAAATCAATATTATCCCTAATCAAAATCTTAGGGTAAATGATTTGATAAATAATGATTCTGTAACTCGGGATACAAAGTTAATTGTCATGGTTTGATCAACCCCTAAAGAGAAGATTGAACAAACTCCTTTAGTATTGCACTTCTAGATATAAAAGGGTGTGGGACACCATCCAAGGTTGGTAACTTCAATACTAAATACGCATATAGTAGAACCCCTATAATTTAATCCCAGATAAATTAATAATCATTATAAATTAATAATTTTTTCCATTCCAGCTTCTTAACTAACATGCTAAATTAATAATTGAAGTAAATTTATAAAATAATAACTTTTTTTAGCTTTCTATAGGTAATAGGATCCCGAGATACTATATGTAATCGCAATCGACGTTGTCTAACTAGTTGACAAGAGGGGCACGTCGATCCTAATTCGAGTGGTGGAAATACCAATAATCAAAAGATTCTCAATTAATTAACCAACAATGATGTTTTTGGATATTTGAAAGAATATGAATTTAAAGAATGAAAACAAAAAAATAATCATCAAATGCAATGGGAGAAAGTCAAGAACCAAGTTGTTTATAGTATCCACCACTATTTCTATTCAACATCAAATGAAACATAAATCATGAATTATTTATTGTCCGCTCTATTGACATCACATATTATATGTATTAGAGTTGCAAATATCACTGGGAAACCCTACATGACACATCAAAAGATTAAACCAAGCATGCACCATCAAATTGTATTAGGCGAAATTATACAAAACTAAATATAGTTCACAAAATTTTATTTGGCTTTTCTAAGCATAACCCATCAAAGAAATTAACCAAGCATTGGATCATCAAATAATAAGACAAACCACTACAAGAAAACCAAGCTTAAGCGACCAAAATCCTATCAAGAACCCAGAATTTTAGTCGATTAGAGTCGAAGCAACTAAACTTGGACGACGATCGAAGTTGGTTACATAAATTTATGGCCATTAAACTTAAGCCACTACGGATATGTTTACTCGCTCGATCTCTTTGGTAAGTAATTCATAACGACCAAAATGTGCTCGTATAGCTATTTACTTTGAGGTACCATCTAGTAACAACTCAAACAAATGGGTTGGTTAAACCTCTCTGAGCGATTTACTTCCACCCACCACCTGTTCAACCGAGAGTTGGCTTTTTGAAGTAGGCATTTGCAATCTAATATTAGTGCAGCAGTCTTAATAAAATTTATACGATGGAACATGAAAACTCATTCAAATTAATACTTTTGATTCACGTGATCAAATGTTTGGACACGCAAATGGGAAAAAATTGAACAAGAATCGACTAAATTAACATTTCTTACAAATCCAACAACTCACATCTCTCAAGTTAGAATCTGGCAAAACTTAGATAGTCAGATTTAACAATTTCAAAAGTAAAACCCAAGTTATGCCTTATCCTTCTCAATAGCTGGCAATTATATTAAGCCTGAGAATGCCTGAAGTTACGAAGAATAGTTAACTAAATCAATAACTGCCTTTTCCTTTCCTTCTCAATTGCTGGCAATTATATCAAGCCTGAGAATGCCTGAAGTTACGAAGAATAACTAAATCAATAACTGCCTTATCCTTTTCTTCTCCACTGCTGGCAATTATATCAATTGCAATCCCTATCATCAACCTTGCGAATGCCTGAAGTTTGTAGAATAACTGAATCAATAACATCAGCTGTATTACCTGTAATTGCAGGTCCTTGAAGAACACATGTAAATAATAAATCCATCAGTTTGACAACCATCATCACTAAAATCAAATACAACTCTTAAACAATACATCAAAAGTGCAAGTAGAAATGAAAGACCTCTTTCTTAAAGTTTTGTCTAAGAGTACTTCCTCTGTAAAAAAAAGGGTCCTTAATTAGAATAGAAGAAACAAAGGCACATACACAAAATAAACTCAAATTATCTAGGTCAAATTCAGTAGCATTATAAAAGTATTTTCCTTGTAGGATTCCTTTTCTAGCAGTATGTTAAATTCATTTCAAGTAAATAAAAGGGAACAATTTCAAGAAAAATGTTGTCCCTAGACTTGTTAATAAAATTTGCCCATCAACTTTTGTTTAAAATCCATAGAAACGCTAGAGCAGTAGTCAGATAACAATGCGCACAATTAGGATTGAAAGAGCATGGTGAGTTACTTCTGTCCATTGGATACTTCACCAAGCCATGTTAACTGATTGGTAATCCAAGAAAAGTCATGGGTAACAAAAGAATATATTTTCAAAACTGAATGGTACCAAGGAGGCGGCCACTTGTATGCTTTCTTCTCTTGTAACTTGCATAATCTAGAAAGTTAATTTTCATTTTCCACAGACTACCAATGAAGCAAAGACCTATGTATTCGACATTATTATGACCAATAACCTGCAACTATTCATTATACATTTTGAAAACCCAAGTACTTTTGTGACTTGAGGAATGATAAAGAGGACTATTCTGATGAAGTGCTGCTGTATGTTCTAAGAATCAAGAGAATTTGAAATCATATTAACAAATCCAGGCATCTCCCAACAGTTGAAGTCACATCATTAGATTGGGTTAAGTACTGACTATGATAAAAATCAACCAGATCAACCTATGAGAAATGAGAATCCTTACATTGCTACCACCAGAAACATGTTCCTGACCTGATTCCTTCAAAGCCATATCCGAAACCTGAAAATCGCAATAGTTTAGATATATATGGAAAATAAATGAAAACCCTTGTTTCGTGAAGTGTGTTATTGAATGAATTTGAGGTTTGAACTTATCCTACCGCGCCACACTGGCATCATTCTCACTACCAAGTGAGAATCCGCAAACATATCATGGAAAATTTATCCAGCCGTGCCACACTTGCATCATTCTTACTGCCAAGTGACATATGCAGAACTTTCATATCATCCTTGAGCAGTGAATCCCTACATATAAAGATCAAATAAAGGTCAACACCTAGATACCAGAAGATACTTGTACTTGGACTACTCTATGCATATAACTCATAGTGTTCATGAGGTTTGAACTATATTTAGAATAGTACATAGAAACTCATCCTCCAATGCAAATATTTTTCTACCCACCATTGTACTCGTTCTCCGGCCAGTCACCATAATATTGATTCTCACTAACACGAATACCTGATTAAATTTCTAAAATTATGCTTTCCATTCTCAAACACATGTGAATCAAGAAAACAATGCTTCCATACATATAAAATAAGCCCAAAATTAATAGTAATCGAACCTAAGAATCAACAAAAAATTTATAAATCTTACAAACATACTCAGCATCATAAGTATAGATATGAATTTAATTTCAATAAAAACCATTAAAAATCCAAAATTTAGAGAACCCAGAATCTAAAAGCTTAGAAAATTTCTGCACTAAAAACCATACAAAACCTCATAGAAGATACTTTAGAATCAAAAACTAGCATACATAAATCAAAATCGATTAATTAAATGCCTCCTTAGCATACAACAAAAGATACCCAGACACACATTAACGAAAACAGATTTCTTTAAACATGAATAGACTATGAAACTCACCTTTAACTGTAAATCTATGATAGTGGCGACTAAAATTCTCCAATTAATCTTCTAACTCCCTTTCAAACAATCTCATTAAAAAATCCAATCTCCATATGAAACAGAAATCAAGCTCATCAAGAATAACCAACCAAAACTGAGAGAAATTCTAAGCGTAATTTTGTCAAACAGATTATAAGCATATGTAAATAGAGATATGGAATGTTTCAGTAACCAAAATTTCCATTTACAAAGCCCAATTCAAATATCTCATATTTCCCCTATTACACCATCACTCAATTCAAAAATCAAAAGTCCAATTTCCACTTTCGTTTCTTTTTCATTAAATACTCAATTACAATAAAATAAAAACCCACTTTGCAGAAAATCATCGAGTGTTCTTTAATTATAAGAAAGGGGTTAGTGGAGAAAGAGAATTTTTTTAGACGAATTTAGACCGACAAAGAAAGGTGAGATAGAAGATGTGAAATTCAGGGAGTTCAGTTCTAAGGGTTAGTTTCAAAACAAAATGGAGAGAGTTTGAGGGTTTCGAATCGAGGTTACAATTTTAAAGTTTTAATCAGAATCTAGAGTTAACCCAAAATTATTTTGGGCGGCAGATTCAAACTAGAGCGCCAAATGTTCCCGCCGAAATTTTCACCGAAAATGTTTAGGCGGCAAATCTCCAACACCGTTGGATAAGGAACTGATCCGTGTGCGTTTTTGTATTTTCAAATCTAGTCGTACGATGAAACACTCCAGTTTTCTATTGGCAGAAAAATGTGTCATACGGATTTGACTAGATGGAGAGCCACACTCTAATTTTCTATTGGTCACAAAATGTATCATACGGATTGGACTAGGTGGCAAGCCTCTTAGGTGACCCAAATTTGCTTGGTGATCCGAGTTATGATAACGGAAACCTTTTTCTATGGCCTCTCGAGGTCAATGGAAATTCTATTAAAATTTAGATGATCGATAAAACTGGAGAAACCGATGGAATCCGATAAAAATTGACGAAAATAGACCGATATTGGATAAGATTAACGAAACAAGCAAAGGTAAGCGAAGTCAATGAAAATTCGGCTTGAATCATTATAATGTAATCAACTTATTTGGAAAAATCGGTGTTTAATTAAATCTCATAATTAATCAACTTATTTAGAGAACTCAAGACGATCGTCCGAGTTTTAAAATAAAGGTTCAAAACTAAGCGCAAAATGAAGCTCGCCTTTAAACAATGCAAAATCTCAACGAAGATGGAGGTAAGGAGAACCTTCAACTGAACTAAGTTAAAATTTAGAAGCTCCAATTGAACTCAAATTCTCTTACAAACCCTCAGAGGTGAATCTAATCGACTCATATATAACAGTTGAATTTGGGTTATGTCGATATGGATTGTGTATGTTTTAATTTTGGGTACATTATGAAATTATGGAGAAAGAAGAGGGTAGAAATGAATGTGAAATCACTCAACCAATAAGCAGAATAGAAGTGATGGAACAGATGGATCCTACCGATTATTGAGATTTCTAGGATGGCGTGTAATTATAATTCAGTCCCTAAATGATCAGAGGTGCTCTGATGAGAAAAGTTAACGATCCATCACGTGTCCACGACCTTAAGCTGCATATTCTATTTGAGAACCTGCTGACCAAGAACGAGGCAGATTTTGGTTCACGATAATAGATATTGACCATACTCGGTATGCATACCTGGTTGACCTAACCTAGTTCGAAGCTTAAGTGAAAAGGCAATAGAGGAAGGTACACATACCCCATCGACTTTCACGAGATGGCAATGATACGCATACCCCTTGAGCCTGAATTCGTGAATCATAGGTATGCATATTGTTGACTTTCATGAAGAGTTGTTACTGTATACATAACAGTCTTACAAATTGGGAAAACTATTAAGGTCTGAAGCCAACATGCATGTACATACCAGTCTTACAAATTGGGGAAACTATTATTGTATATAATACTCTAGTGATGTGACATGATCATGCATGCACACCTTTTGGATCTGATTTCAAAGCGCCAAATACATGTTTGACCTAATCTAGTACGAAGCTTAAGTGAAAATGCAAAAGCACATGAAGTGCCTAAGATTAATTAATATTTAAACATGAAAACACCGTATGCCTAGTTTTCTTTGTGATTAGTTTTTGAGTTCCTCAATCATTCATAGAGTGGGGAATTGTAAAGTACTGGATAAGGTTAATGACACCGATGAAACAATAATCTGAATGCATATGTAGCAAACACTAAGGACACTTATAACTATAAGACATTTCTGGCAGAGGCAATATCACAAACACTTTATAGGCCTAAGAAAAATTCTACTAAGTACTGTTAATCGAGTGTTTTAACACAGACCCAATATCAATATTTATGATTAGAACAAGAATACAAAAGAAATTAGAATTAAATGATATATACACCAATTGTTTACCATCAGATGAACTATAAGATGAAATTTATCAGATTTAAACATCCTAGGCTCAAAGATTACTTGATTTGGACCCGAGTTTCTCACTCGGATGAACTGAAGATGAAATTTATCAGATTTGAACGTTTCAGGTTCAAAGATTACTATAGTTGGACCCAAGTTTCTCATTCGGATGAACTGAACCTGAAACTTATCATATTACTAGAGTTGGACCGGAGTTTCTCACTCGGATGAACTGAAGATGAAATTTATCAGATTTGAACATACCATGTTCAAAGATTACTAGAGTTGGACTAGAGTTTCTCACTCGGATAAATTGAAGATGAAATTTATTAGATTCGAACATCCCAGGTTGAAAGATTACTAGAGTTGGAGGAGAATTTCTCACTCGGATGAACTGAAGATGAAATTTATCAGATTCGAACATCCTAGGTTCAAATATTACTAGAGTTCGACCCGAGTTTCTCACTCGGATGAACTGAAGATGAAATTTATCATATTTGAACATTCCAGGTTCAAAGATCACTAGAGTAGGACCAGAGTTTCTCGCTCGGATGAACTGAATATGAAATTTATCATATTTGAACATCTCAGGTTCAAAGATTACTAGAGTAGGACCATAGTTTCTCGCTCGGATGAATGAAGATGAAATTTATCGAGTTGAACATCCTAGGTTCAAAGATTACTAGAGTTGGACCATAGTTTCTCACTCGGATGAACTGAAGACGGAATTTATCAGAGTTGAACATCCCAGGTTCAAAGATTACTAGAGTTGGACCCGAGTTTCTCACTCGGATCAACTGAAGATGAAATTCATCAGAGTTGAACATCCCAGGTTCAAAGATTACTAGAGTTGGACCATAGTTTCTCACTCGGATGAACTGAAGATGAAATTTATCAGATTTGAACATCCTAGGTTCAAAGATTACTAGAGTTGGACCAGAGTTTCTCACTCGGATGATCTGAAGATAGGTTCAAAGATTACTAAAGTTGGACCCGAGATTCTCACTCGGATAAACTGAAGATAAAATTTATCAGATTTGTACATCACAGGTTCAAAGATTACTTGAGTTGGATCAAAGATTCTCACTCGGATGAACTGAAGATGAAATTTTTCAGATTCGAACATGATTATGAAAATGACCATATTACCTTACTTGAAAAAATATAATAAATATTTAGAAAACTGTAAAATGACCAGATTACTCTTATAGTTGGGAATTGTTTAAAAAATGTATTGTAGCATTCTGATTCTCCTCCACATGTGACTCACATGCCAAATAATATATTTTTTCAAATTATAATAAATTTTTATGGCGGCAAATTCCCCCATCTCACTCACACTGGGTTGCACGGACACGGACGCGATGACGCGGACACGACACGACGCTGCCGCGGACACGAACAAATACTGAAAATACTAGGACGCAAACGAGTATATATAAATAAATTTATAATATATTTTATATATAAATGTGCTCCATGTTCCACATACAAAAGATTATAAATTTGCAAAAAGATATATAATAGCATGACATATACATTGCCAGAGAAATTGTTCACGGGTTTGGACTTCATGGAGATTTTTTCTCTTTGCGGTGGGGATTGTTTTGGATAAGAAAGAAAGGGAAACTAAAAATTATGTCTTTCAACACATTATATTTTCAAACTTGGAATTATCTTCTAGCCATCATAGAGACAATACAACTTGCAACTTTATATTTTCAGTTGCCTTTATGCTTTGAACCCTGATGTCTTTTAACTTTTTCTTTATAGGTTTAAGTGCGTCCGAGCTGTGTCCGATCCGAGGCCAATCTGCGTCCAACTCGCGTCCGAGTGAAAAGCACGTGGGACGCACACGTGGCGCGTCAGACAAGCGTCGTTGCCGCGTCAAACTAGCATTTTCCGTCCCGTGCGCGTCGGACGCGGACACTGCACCATTTTTGGTGCGTCCATGTAACCCAGCACTCACAGAACCAAATAAAATTGGTTCGAATTTTGGTAATTTATGGAGGGGCAAACTTTCCCTCCAACATTTCACTCACATACCAAATAACCTTTGGTTTGAAATTTGTTAATTTTCGTCCAGCGGGAATTTTGTCCGCCAACAACTCACTCATTCCCTTATTCTTAAAAAGAAATAAAAGCTTTTTCAATGGAATGCATGTGAAGATAAATGTCTAAATCCATATAGGATAGACATTCATTTTCTTAAAAAATTCCAACCCAACTT
This sequence comes from Papaver bracteatum, assembly GCA_023529315.1. Lineage (NCBI taxonomy): Eukaryota > Viridiplantae > Streptophyta > Magnoliopsida > Ranunculales > Papaveraceae > Papaver > Papaver bracteatum. The sequence goes on along the minus strand of JAJJWX010001070.1, from coordinate 40,858 downwards.
CTTAAATCAATGTGAAGATGACATGACTTAATTTTTATTCGATATTGTCAAGGTAAATGTCTAGTTTTAGATATTCACCTTGACAATGTCAAGCTATCCTATTAAGCTTTTGGTTAACTAAAATTAATTCTAACATATTAAAAAACCATTTTTAGTTCTAATAAAATCTTAAAATTACTAAAGATAACATTTATATTTAATAAAAAAATGATCACAAATAATACCATCAATCTGAATTAACTATATTTTTGTTGATTACACAGAGCTTTTGGTTGGCAGCCTAGCAACAAGCTGAGCCCCAACTCCTCTTTGAATAGCAACACCTAAACGATGGAAAATAAAACTACCTAATCCGCTACTAGCGTCATTACTAACTAAGCAGTTCCTTAATCGCTTGAAAAAAACTAAAGTATCCTCACCAAGTTCCCCTAAGGTAGAAAATGCCAAAACACCCAAACCATAACCATGTGCGGCACACTTGTCCAAGTATTTAGTGCGTTTACGTGAAACAACACTAGAGATAGCTTTACCCGGGGCAAAAGAGCGAGCACCACCACCAGTGAATGGAGAGACACCTGTAACATCCATACAAACATCTTGCCCATTTTCCCAGTTGAGAACAAGGATATCAGCAGGCTTTAGATCTTGACCATCATCTGATTGAAGACCGAGAGAAGCTTCCTTCCGCGCAGGAACATTAGCCTTGCAGCAAATGTCAAAGGTAGTGTCCCGAACCACATCATGGCGGAATTTGTAGCCAATGTCTTTGGCACAATGAAGCGCATGGTCTCCAAAAGCATCCATGGGCTTGTTACAACTTGGGCACAGACTATTCTCAACAAACAAAGGAATACCCAAACGATAACAAAGCACATCTCTAAATTGTCTGGGTCCAAGGCATTGGTTGACCCCACTAATTGGAACCGCCAAAAGGTAGTCCTGAGCATGCTTAACCCGGTTGCATTTCCATAAAACGGAATCTCTTTCAGACATATAAAATTGGTCTGGGATACACTTCTTAATCAGCAAAATAAACAAATCGCCAACGAGTTCATGGAAGGGGGGCAAGATTACCGACACCGTAAGTAGATGGTAATCCACATACCTGATGAAGTTCGAAGAGCCGATCGAAAAGACAATCCTTTGTCTTGTTGGGAATAAGTCACCAAGGATCGTCAGACCGAATTAGTATGGCTCGAGAAGCAAGATAACAAAGAGCCTGAGTATCGTCCATAGTATAAATACCAAGTCCTCCATCCTTGAGGGTAGGGTAGCTAATCTCTTCTCGTAAAGGGCTGGAATCCAAGCACCATCCCGCAATCAAAAGCCTCAAATACCGATAAAGATGGTCATCGAAGAGGTCAATGGATATTGTGGAGCAAATGGATTAGTAGTACGCAAAGCAAAATAAAGTCTAGACACCGGTGCAATTATAATAAGTAAAAAGCATCTCACTTTGCGGATCCCCGAGAAGCTTTAATCGCGCCCATTAATTGAACAGGTTTTCAAACCCTATTCAGCACCAAGTCACTGATGAAGCCCAAATCCAAACTCATAGACCTCCTAAGGGTTTAACACCCTTGGAAGGTCTACCATATCCGGAGGGAAAACATCTTCCAAGGTACTTCTAGGATCAGAAGAAGGCCAAAAGACATAGTCTTGTTAATGTTGAGATGTAAGCTCCTATCTGGTCCTTCGAGATTGAATTATCTGTGCATCCTCTAGCTATCTCCAATTATTGCATATCGAAGATACTATGTATGTAAATAAGTTTACATTGAGAAGCAATGGCCTTCACTAAGGGGTGAAGTGTCAAAGAAAATAACAAGGTCCCAAGAGGGTCCCCTTGTTGCATGCCAAGAGAGGAAGACAAAATATAATGGGCATAATAAAGCTTAGCGAGACGTAAGCACAAAACTCTACCATTGAGAAATACCTGGATAATGAAGACGAACTTCTTTGATGAGTTGGGATCTACAAACCATGTTGAAGGCGTTGGAAAAGTCAATTAGCAACATTGACATATTATCCGATCGACCCTTCAATTCAAGAAGGCGATTTACAGCGTGTAAAATACCTTCCCTCCTACATGAATACCAACACCAAATTGATAGTTACCTAAATAGGAAGTCATGTCCTTTCCAACAATGGAGGCAGCCACCTTCGATACTGAATCTTCGCCACACCGTACCAACTGCTATGGGCCTAATACCCCTCCCGGCCGGAGCAAAGGAGTCAAAGGAGCACTAGCTATGTATTCACCCAACTCATGGGGCATCTACCAGCCAACCAAAGGTTGACAACCCAGAAATGGATACTAGCAAATCATCCGCCACCGCTACAGCTGCCCCACTGAGAACGTCTACTAAATGTTGCGCCCGTAACCCGTCACGACCACACGATGTACCCCTCGGAAAGCTCTTAATAGCACCCAACACTGCCTTGAAATCAACACCGATAGGGTCTGCAACAATATCCACCGTAGGGACCTCGTGGAGAAGGCTAGTGGGTGCTTGGCTTAAGCAAGTCTAAATAAGTTTGTTCTTCAAACGAGCAAGCCCAGAAGAAGAGAGAACTTAATAGCAGTTTAAAACCACCTCCGCTCCAATTTTGCGCCGGGCAAGCCGAACGCTTAACCTCACGTTTGTCTTCGACTTCTTCCCTCTCTCAAAGAAGGTTTTAGCCCTCGATATGACGGACGTTTAATAGCATTTGGTTGCTAGATTAGACCAACAAATGTTGCAAATCTTTCTCAAAGTGTTGTCTATTGTTTAGTACTACTTATCTCTCCAGATATATCTCGCATGTGAACTAGTAGCGAGATAGTTGCATTGTTTCATTCAATGCAACCAAAATTTTACTAAGGACTAGTTCGTCGATTAATTTATTTTTTGATCCATTTACTGAGATGGTTATATCATCCATCTAGCTACTACTGAGAATGATTCGAAAGCATCTAGATACTAGATTAGAATTTCCATAGGATTTAGGGGTTGTTTTAGTTGATATTTCCTTCCAATCTAGATGCTAGATTGGAAGGCCATAGGACTTAGCTGTACCAACCCTTAAATTCTTAAATGTTAGATACCATTTTTAATTGTTCAACATTTGTAAGATACCAACGGTTAAATAAAGATTTTCTAAAGTATTAGCCTTATAACTAAGTTTTAAAGAGGGCCTGCATTCTCATTGTATGAGTATCTCTGAATGTCCGAGATAACGTCTTCAAGTAAATAAACTTTCATAAGGTGTAATTAGCACAGGTTGCCACTGAAACCGTGTTAGTGGTTTCATAAGGTGTAATTAGCACAGGTTGCCACTGAAACCGTGTTAGTGGGGTCATTGATTATAGTGATGGTTTTTTTAATTTGATGTCCTTATTTTTATTCTGGTTCAACTCATCCAGAACAGAAACAATTAGTCCTATATTAAGAAGTAGATGCCTTTGTGAAATGGAACCAAACGATCTTCTCTCCTCCTTGACCTGAACATAAATTCAAAAAAGTTACTTAGAAAATTACATGGAATAAATACAAACTAAAGTATGCAATAATGAATTGTAATGTATTCTTATTAAAGCATATGTTACTAGTAAAGCACCGTGAGCTTTACATTGGACAATTTTGTTATTAAAGCAGATGCGTTTGTTATATCTTTGTCAAATCAATACCCACCAAAATGAAAAACGCAAAAGCACTCGATAATTATTCTTCGATTCACAACGCCAAGTTTATTTTCCTTTTTTTGAACCTTTAATTTCAGAAAAAAGGGCATGGGTTTATGAAAAAATGTATAGAAAGGAGGGGGGAGTAAGTAGGCTACACTGAAATATTAAGTATTTGCAAATGTTTGAAACAAGTATCCGTAACACCAGTAAATCGCTGATAAAAATGATGGAAACTCGAACCGCCATTTGATCTTGTTCAAGTATGCTATTCGTACCAACCAACTAAGTTTACATGATAACCGAATTTCTGGTAATGGTAAAAGCCAACGATCAGTAATGGTCAAAGTCAACGACCAGCCAATCGTCAAAGTCAAACGTCCGATCAACTGTCGAAATTGTTGCCAGTCACGTTTCCATCCAAGTTTCCGTCAACTCTGCCACCCTGTTTCAATCCATGTTGCCAACTGCGTTGCCATTCGATTTCACCATGTTGCCAATCATGATGTCAGCTAGGCTCCATCGATGTTGTCAGCCATCAAGTATTCAGTCGTGTTTCCAGTGAAGGCGGTCTACCAGTCAAACGATCGACGTCGCACTCAACATCAAAAATTCAACTCTGCTGGTCAAAGTCAAGGTCGTTAGTCAAACCTGCTGATCCATGACAGTTTGGCCCGTATCAACTGATCGAGTGCCAGAATCCGCCAGACAGGTTTTATAAGCTCTGAATTGATTGTTGTACAAGTCGCCGCATAGAAAGTTCTGGAATATTCCAGATATTTTCCAGGGAAAGTTATTTGCAGAGGAAGTTTATCTCGAAATTAGGGTTTAACCCATATATTTAACTATATAAATATAGGGGAACCTCAACCCTGAAAGGACAAGTCCTGATACACAAAAATTCACCAGCAAACCCTAAAAGGGATCAGAAAACCATTGTAATTCATACATCAATAAAATATCTCTCCCTTCGGGGATTCTTCCGTGGATGTAGGAAAACTTGCTGAACCACGTAAGATTCGTGCCTCCCATCTTTATGGTTGTTTTGTGTAAAACCCTAGTTTTCATCATCATAAGCGAATCAATTTTGTTATGTGCCTGGAAATATTTCTGGATACAAACCACAACAACATCAAAGACACATATTTATCAAAATAAAGAGAGTATTTCCAATGTTAGTGTAGGCAGAACAAGAAAATAGTCTACCACATATATATACCAGTTCTCACTCTGCTCTTCCACTAGGATAAGTTTGTTGGGTCTTTTAGGTTGAACGTTCTGTAGGAAAACGATGATTTCCTAGTTTAGGTCAACTTCCATAAATATGGAATACCTAAATTAATCATGGTTTCCTAGTTGGAGATGGTTTCCTAAACCAAGGAAGCTAATACTTGGGAACCAAGTTTGTGACTCCAATATAAGGAGGTCTAGGCTAAGTGTTTTAGTCATGGAATCCTCATTGTAAATCTAGTAGATATGTGAGGGATTCATCCCATCTATTGAGGTGGTTATGTGAGAGATCTAATGGCGGAAGGAATACATCATTATGGTGCTTATGGGATACTGATCGATGTTGAGAGATATGTCGTTATGGAGTATTCGTGTGGAGATGTTGGCAAGACATCTTGTTAAGGAGAATATCATCTTGGTGTTGCTGGATTAGATTATTGGTGTTGAGCTTACGGCGTCCATGATAATCTATATCGGGGTGTAGAGAAGATCATCTTTTTGTGGTAGATAATGTGGTAAACGTTATCTCATATGGGTGAAGACACTACTTTGGATCTTATAGGGTGCTTGTGAGAGTTCTTGTGTTCGGTCACATTGTGATGAGTCGATGGATTTATTAGTCAATCAGGATGTGTAATTCTCAGTGGTGATTCTATAATGAATAAAGAGGTCGTATCCGTTTGGTGGATGTGTACAATATTACACACATTGTGTATATTGTTGAACCACGTCAAATCCGTGAGTACTTTACTTCTTGTTTCTTTGTTTATGGCTTGTATCTATGTGGTTCTCTTTCCTTTCTTCTTATCCTATATCGTAGTGAGGTTCATGGTGAAATCGCGAGATCAAGTGTTTCTTGTTAGCTATTTTGTTTCGAAGTATTAGCATGTAGATGGCTCTGAACCCCAACACGTTCATTAGCTTAAAAATTTGGTCAAAACCCTACCATGTCTCACGTAACTAATTTAGTCGACAATTAATTAAAAATCACTCCCATATAGGTTTGTGATCGCACCTTCTAATTCATGTTCTTCTCTTCTTAGGCTTTGCATATTCTCCGTATACGGTGATACATAAAATTGCTTATTCCTTCCCGAGGATTTAACCTCGTTAAATACTTGTTCTTCTTGTATGTGTGTGAATGTGTTCTTGGCGATAGTGAGGTACCTTTATAGCAGTGCCAACCTAACGCTTCGCAGGCTTGGCGCAACATATACTATGACTCAAAAATAGCCATTGTATCGCAAAATCGATCTAATGCAAGCTTCTTCTTTTTTCGGCAATAGATTCCAAAATCCACTTAACGGCTCAAAATCTGCCTTCCCGTATGAAATGGATATAATTTTCTATCGAATAAAGGATGGTGAATATATTCGCACGGCTAGGTGGTTCAACGTCAAGGATATAATTAATTTGCATTCAACTACGAGCAAATATAAAAAGGCATTGTTGGGTACCCAATATTGACACCTTCGAACCTTCAAACTCTTTTGGTTCTCCTTTAGTCACCTTTTTCCTCCATCTCGCTGGAACATTTTTTCACGGGTCAGCACCCATCGAGAGTTTGTAATCGCCATTTTATCTTCCAGTTCAAAAGTGCAAGAAATATTTTCGGAAAGTAAGTAGTTTCTTATATCTGTGGCAATGCATAAGCAAAGGTTTTTGTTGTGGTTAACAACTGCTAATTATTCATCTAGATATATGAGAATCCGATTGAAGAGACTAATTTCTCGGCATAAGTAATGATAGATATAAATTGTTGAAGCACCATCTTGATTGTCTTCAGCTCTTTTATTCTACTTATTTTTTAATTGTTACTACCTCCATTTCAAAAAAATAGACACGTTTCATGTACAAATTATATATTGATAAATAAACTCTTATTACAATTGCAGATGGTTGGACATAAGAGAGGTAGCATTGCTTTGTCCGCAACCTATCGAACACAGGTGCCACAAGAAATATTCTCATGCCCGCTCCCACTTCAAAGGCCAACGGAGAACAATGAGCTCCCCATGATTGACGACAAAAAGACCAATACAATTACAACGGCCAAGAGATTCCAAAGGATGCTCTCAAGAAACTTCTGAAGTATACAAACTTGAAATCCAAAACCAATGGCAAAGAAATCGATGTAGATAAAGGTCAACTTTCAGGCATTGTTTTCGTCTCTGAGCGAAACAGGCTTGAGTTGCTTCACATAGCTCTCCGCTTCCAGAGCCCGCCCAAAGTCGAAGTTTTCTGCTTAGCTGAAATTTTCGGGGTAACCAATGATTTTAAAAGGTTTGTTTGGAAGATAGTGGTTGCTTCACTGATAATCATCTCATCTATGTTAGCACCAAGGAACCAGCTAAGGAACGCCGTCAGCCTTGGACTGCTGTTTATCAGACCAATCTCCAAACCGGAGTAACTGACCGTCTCACACCACCAGGTTTCTTCTTCCTTTTATTAATATTATTATTTATACGTACCATGCCTTTTTTATGGTGATACTGATTTTCCTATCACTGGCTATACGTGCATCAAATCAGAGACTGCTGATTTAAGCCCCTCGGTGTCACCGTCCAAAAAGATGATAGCTGTGGCATCTTTCCAGGGAAAGGCAGGTGGCTGGGGTGGTGAAATCGAAGATCTAAAAACAAACATTTATGTCATGGATGTAAAGTCACCCCGCACTCGCCGGATGGTTGTAAAGAATGGTGGGTGGCCGACTTGGGGAAGTGACAACGTCATATTTTTCCACCGTAAGGATGATCCAATAATTCATCCAAAAGGCTATAAATTTCCCAAGGACGTATTTTGGGGTGTATACCGAGTCGACATTAAAAATGGGGTTATCAAACGTGTAACCCCACCAAGTTTTGATGGGTTCACTCCGGCAGCCATTGATGCGAACAGAGTGGCAGTTGTAACTATTCGTGAAGACTCCCAGGGATTAGGTGCAGCACGTGTCGTAGATCAGTTTAGACAGATTGAGATTTTTGATTCAAGTAATGGACATAGTACTAAAATTACTCAAAATACTATATCATCAAAAGCGGATCACTTTAACCCTTTCCTGATGAATGGTGGGAAGCTCATTGGTTACCATCGTGGCAGGAGCGATAAACTCTCGGTAAATAATTTAAATCTACCGATTATGCATCGTTTTTTGAAGTGTATACTAATGCATTTGTTTGTTTTTCTGTCGACTATAGTTTGACCAAGCGGTGGAAAGACCGTTTCAGACGCTTGACTCCTCACTACCAGACGTAGATCTATTTAGAGTGTCAGGAGTGTTTCCAACAATTTCCAAAGATGGAAAAAGACTTGCATTTATCGACAATGAGCTTAGAGCTGTGTGGGTTGCTGATAGTAATGGATTGCATATTGCTTACGAGGTATATGTATATACGTGTGTGTGTTGTGTTTGTGTTCAGAATTATGCAGTTACTTATCTTATACTGAGTAGGTTTGCATATTTACATAGGAGGACGGACCGGACAGACTCTTCTCCCCAGTTTGGAACCAACGTGAGGACACATTATATGTGTGTGTTGGACCTCCATTTAACAGGAAAATGCAGGTGAACATCCTAGCTATCACCAACGCATCAAAATATAGACGTCAGTGTTATGCGCTTACTGATCAGTACAATAATGCCTTCCCATCCAGCAGTCCAGATGGTAATAATTTACTTCATATGAAAACCTTCCAGTATGTGCATGCTTTTGCAGATGTATGTACTAATGAATTTGGAAATTTCAACAGGGAAGAAATTAGTATACCGATCAACAGGGAAAGACGGATTCAAGAATCTATACATAATGGAAGATTCAAAACGAGGGGTGGTCAATGGAAGGGAACCAAGACGGTTAACAAAAGGGAAATGGACTGATACACAATGCCAATGGTCCCCAAAGGGAGATTGGATAGTGTTTTCGTCAACCCGTGACAAGCCTGCGGGTGCACCAGAATTAGACCAGGGTCTCGACCCAGGATACTTTGCGGTGTATTTAGTGAAGTGGGATAATCCAGATGTTTTGGTAAGAGTGATGACAAGTGGAAGTGATATCTCAGGGCATGTGAACCATCCGTGCTTCAGTCCGGATGGACGTAGCATTATTGTGACTTCAGATCTTGCTGGTGTGTCTGCTGATCCCATATCTTTGCCTCTAATCGAGCACTCTGTGAGGTCTTATGGAGATATTTTCTATATCGACCTTCCCGAAGATCACCTAATAAAATACCAGGATGGACAATACAAGTATGGGGGACATATTAGGGATGTGAAAAAATTCACGCGAATTACACATAGTAGGTACGAGTATTCTACTGCTACTTGGACTAGGTTCGCGACTCAGGATCCAAATAGTGCATGGAGTATGCGTTTGCCAGCAGGAGACTTCACATCTGCATGTCCTTATCTGCGTCGAGATGGAGGAGAAAGTTGTCACCTGGCCCTCCCAAAAAGATATTGTTAATTGAGTTTATGTTACTTGTCATTTATTTTGCCTGTGTGTTTCCATTATGTTTTGATTGTGTATTTGTGTTTTGGTTTGTTTCTACATGTAAAATATGCTTGTTGTTTTCAAACTGGATACCCAGTTTATCTTTTATTCTTTGTTCAAGGAAAAGTGTACCACATGTAATGGTTTCTTAAAAATATGTGGCCATCTGCCTGGGGCCGAATCATCTGTCCCAGCCCCGGCCCTCTGTTCCCTGTCCTCTCTCAATTTAGGGACAGACGATCTCCACCGCATCTGCTTTGCTTTATTCTTTGTTAAGGTTCCTACGCCATTGTGGTTGTGGGTAGCTTTATCTTTTGTTTTTGTTGTAATGTTGTGCCACCTCGGCGTTTTTTTGTGTTTAGATAGATGCTCTGTGTTGCATAAAAAAAGAAGAAGAAAAGATGCCGTATGTTTGTCAATGATAGTCATTTCAAAAAAACAAAAAAATATGAACGCGTAATTGGGGATTTGGAAACTAATTGGGAATATAGCTACAAGATAAAATAGGAGTCCCAATAGCAATTCTAGATCACCCCTTATGTAATTATTTTTTTAATTCCTAATCTACCCCTCACTAATTAGGTTTAGTGGTTAATAATAATTAGTAAAAATCTTAAGTATTTGGGGGATAGATTAGTGTGTATTTTTATTTGTGTTTGGGTGAGAGTAGAAGGAGAGAAAAAAAATATTTGAGAGGAATTTCATTTTTGAAAATGGAAGATGATTGTGATGAGAGAATTCATGCTAATAAGAGGTTCAAAAATTGATTTTTTCTTTGAATCCACCATTGTTGCAATTGAAAAAGCTTGGTGCTCGGCATGGTATTCAACCAAAAACCCATGCCGGCAATTGTTGGAAATGTTCATAAATTGTTTGCCACTATCCATGGGGGTCTGGGGCGTAGCTACGATTGTTTGCCACGATTTTTTTTGGTTTTGATCTTCGAATGTTGATTTTTTGTGGTTTTGAACAGTACCAGCATGGTAATCTAGTTTTCGAGCATCTTCAGTCCTGTTCCGGCATAGTATTTTGCTTAAATTTCTATGCCGAACAGGATGAAAAGTATCCAGAATGTTGATATTTTTTCACTTGACTACCGGCATTGATAGGAAATTCTCGAGCATGCCGGTATCATGTTCCGGCATATGGTCTTCATCAATTCCGGCATGGTCTTCATCACTTCCGTTTTGATTTTTTCCTGGTTTTGAACAGGTACCGGCATGGTAATCTAGTTTTCGAGCATGCCGGTACCTGTTCTGGCATAGTATTTTGCTTAAATTTCTATGCCGGAACAGGATGAAAAGTATCCGAATGTTGATTTTTTTCACTTGACTACCGGCATTGATAGGAAATTCTCGAGCATGCTAGGTATCATGTTCCGAGCATATGGTCTTCATCAATTCGGCATGGTCTTCATCACTTCGTTTTGAACTTTTCGGTTTTAATCACTCCATCGCAGGCATGGTCGGTTGATATGAAGACCATGCCGTATTGTTTTCCAAGCATAGAAAATAAAGCAACATGCTATGCCGGAAAGCAATACCGGCATGGTCTTCATATCAACTGACCATGCCGCAGTGGTGTGATTAAAACCGAAAAATTCAAAGCGAAGTGATGAAGACCATGCGGAATTGATGAAGACCATATGTCGGAACATGATACCGGCTGGGTAATCTATCAACGTCTAAGCTTCAACGTCTATTCATAAACAGAGATGTCTCGGGTTTTATAAGCTGGCAACATCATAAAATCTATAAAAGGGACGGTGTTGAAGTCATAAAATAAATAAAATATGGATAGAATTTGTCGTGGGTATGTGGTACCCACCTAATCAAGAAATACATACTAAAACACATGCTTCAAAAAAAAAAAAAAAAAAAAAAAAAAAAAAAAAAATATGGATAATTTTTTTATTTTTTGTAGCCTTGATTATTTCTTTTTATCCACGTGGCACGCAATTAGGGCCAAAGCAAACTTTACTGCATACAATACATTCTTGTTGCCTGCTCAGCGGTGGGGTTGGTACCCTAATTAACGTCTAAGCTTCATCGGCACATTAAGAGTTTTTCATCTAATCCAAACCTTTTTTATTTTTTAACATGCATTTTATTAAGTTAAATTGAGATTACATGTGGAGAATATATTTTTCCCATAGAGTCTCGCTATTACAATAGAACTTATATAGATGGGTGAATCAAATAGTCCCAAATTGTTGTTATGAAGCCCTATAAAGTAATTATTCACAACGATTTGCTGCACTACTTTGCTGCTTGATTTCCTTTCTTTAGATCGCCTTGTCAAAAGGATAATCGTTGAATTTGGGTAAACATATACTTGATTTCGCACTAGTTAGAAATATATCACGAGCGTCGCATACGAGGTTTGAAATCTCAAGTAAATTCTCCGAAGGATTTAAATTGAACTTTGGCTGTCCTACTTCAAGGTCGTCGAAGCAATGAGTATGGCCAAGTTTTTACAATGCAGGATACCTGGTTTGTGATATTGCTAAGATTGTACCGCCTCCTTTTCTAAGATATAATACCGCCTCCTTTATTCCGGATATCCCCCTCGCCGCCTGCCTATGTTAATTTGATCCAATCTGTTGGGTTTGAGCCACCCACGAAGATGATTGGTTGTTGATAGTGATGTTTGCGCTGAGTTCGATAGGTTGCATTCCGTGCAAGATCAAGCAAGTCAGTGTTTGAGCCCATGTATATTCCCTCATGGACTTTAATAACCATCTCATATTATATTCTGGATTTGACAAATATTGGCGACAGACTTTTTGGCCCCAGTTATCCATAAGGACCATCAGTTAAAAAAAAGTTACTAGACTGGGAATGAACTTTTTGTTTTGAGAAATAGGAGACGTCAGTCTTAATGGGGCGCTGAGGTGGTATGCTATGAGTAGATTTTGGTTGTTCTTGTGAGATGAGCCAAAAGAGGGAGGTTCCGTAAATCAATGGATCATTTGATAATAAAGTAGAATTTGGATCGAAATTTGTGGATTAGAACTTCATTGAGGACATAAGTTGGATCGAGTTAGTGAGTTAGATGCGCTTGAGAATGTTGATTGGTTGGTAGACCATCACAAATTCTTTCCACAAAGAAAAAGTTATATTTTGGGGACACGGGGTGTTTAAGAAGGTAGTCGCGGGAGAGGGTATTTTGTAACGCATCCAAGATCACAACGAGCATTAGACCAACCAAGAAACCACTCAGACGACACAACTCGAGTTATTTAACACTAACAAGCACTAATGTAAATTAATTTAACAACGATCTAAATACAAAACTAGTACTGCTAGATTGTAATTCAAAAGAAAGCAACCACTACTCAGCGTGTCATCTCGGGACATTCCATCGAAGAAGATTAGTCAAACCTGACGGCGCTCTATCCATGTATGCATGCTCGTAATTGTCATTCTTATCTCGCACAATTTGGAGTGATAACCTCACTTGCTTTTTCTTTTTTTCTCTTTCTTCTTCTTCTTCTTCTTCTTCTTCTTCGTTCTTCTTTCTCTTTTCTTTCTTCTGTTCTTCTTCTCTGCGAGTTTGAGAGGAATCGAGTGGAAGTTCTGTGATTGTTAGAAGGTGGAGAAGATCATGGGATAGTTTATGGTGATGATGTGGTTGTCTGTATTTGATTCTTATCCGAGGGAATATGTGAATTAGAGAATGAAAAACTAGGGTTTTTGGAGATGGATTCGATTCTTGAGGTTTTATGAAATTGATAAAAATACCGAGTTGTGGTTAGATGTAGAACAAGGATTTTTGTTTAATTGAAGTTTTGAAGTTAATCTGGTGGTGAATCGGGGTAATTGAATTAGGGTTTGGTTGTTTTCTTGAGAAAGTAGTGAAGTTGATTATGAAACTGAAATCGATAGATGAAGAATAGAGTTAGGTTTACTTAATGATGGTTTTAGTTTAAGAGGTTGATTCAGATACTCTGAAGAAAAATTAAAGTTGGGTTTTCCTGTGAATGATTGATAAGAGGAATTAGAGTTCAATTCTCAAATCAAAGTGAAGAATTGGGTTTGTGAAATTGGAATTGGTATCGAATTGAGGAAGTAGCTATTCATAGGATGTTGATGCTTGGGTAAGACTTTGATTTCATTTAAGTCTGGTAATTTAGTTTTAATTGTTTAGATTATTGAACTTCTGTGATTGTGGGTAGTAAGATGATGATTTTGGAATTTATGAATTTAGTTCAGTTAATTATTGTTGGGTATTTGTTGTTGATTGAGTTTATATGATGAATTACAGTTGAGGAATATATGTTTGAACTGTAGAAGTTGTTGGTGTGGATGCAGATTTTTTTGGTGTTGAGCTAAGTTTAACTGTTAGTGGTATTGGTGTTGTCTGTGATGTTGAAGCTACAAGGTACATTAGTGAATGGTGGAGGTGCGGAGTTATTGAGGTGTGTGTGTAGAATCGGGTTTAGAGATGGAAACAATAATGAAGCTTTGATTGAACTGTTGTATGGAGTTGATAGTGATGATGTTAAATTGAATTGGCGATTTGTTACAAGGGTATGTTGGTTGTGCATAACTGGAGTTGCGGTTGTGGGGTTGTGTTGTTATTGGGTTGTAAAGGTGTGAATCATTTATGAGATGATTGGGTAATGGAATTGCAGGTTATGTATTTGAGATAAGAGAATGGGTTTCTCATGATGAAATTGTAGATGGTATTGTTGAACTAGTGGAGGTCTTGTATTGCAATTGGTGATGGTGTTGTTGTGTTTTGAATGGCAATTAAGTGAAGACCATGTATGAAATGTGAATGGTGGTAAGTTAGTGTAGTATCTGTTGGACTGGGTTGTTTATGTTTGAACTAGTATTGGTGTTGAGTGATGATGGTAAATTGCAGGAAGAATTGTTGAGTGAGTTGAAGTAGTCGTGAATTATGTAAACTCTTGGAGTTGGTTTGTGCTCTTAAGATGTATAGGCCGAGTTGGTGGTGATGGTGTCATAGCAAATGGTTTAGCTAAAGCTTGCAATTTCTCATTGCTGCGGTAAATCGAATTTAGTTTTGTAAATGAGTTATGAATCATTGTCTAGAATGAATGTGTTATGATGATATTGTAGATATATATATATATATATATAAATATAGAATTTGAGTAGCTATGTAAAAGAAGAGTATGTTGAAGTTGAACTAAGATGCATGCTTGAAATTAGATTAATGGGAATTGATGTTGCAATTGTATTGGCTCGAGCAAAGGCTCATGCCTTGAGATTTTTCATCAATCAAATGACTGATCGATTTGACTTAGATGACCTGATCGAGTTGAATCGGTAGATTCACCGAGTTCCCTGTCTAGACCCGAATTGACTCGGTTTGACCGATTCCAGTTTGACTCGTTGGCCACATGACCTTTGACCCTGGACTTTGACTAGACGTGGACCGTTAATTGACTTAATTGACCGTTGTTGACCGTTAGTTGACTCGGATGGATTGAGTCTTAGTTTAATGGACTTGGGCTTAGAACCATTAAATAGATGAAGGATTCGTTTTGAAATACTTTTGCTAGATTCTTAGAATTCTTGTGTGATTAACAGTTAGACCTATATTAACAACTAATTTATCTGTGCTGACTAAATCCAAGTGGATCTTGGATCGCGAGGTAAGCGTGGCCTCGTCATCAAAAAGGTGTGGGAATGCATTTCACACTTTGTATTCATTATTGTTGATTTTATAAAAGTTTATGCTTAAAAACTCATGCGCATTGTCTATCTGCATTCCATGCTTTGTTTAAATTGCATTGCGATTGTTATTCTATTAATTAAGAATCTTTTTCCATGATTTGGAAAAAGACTTGTAATGTGTTGTCGATATGAATTTTTATGGGAAATGAGAATTTCTACTTGTGGTATATGGGATACGCTCTTCACTTTATATCTACTTTTCAATTAAGCCTTTTACTGTTTAGAGTTGGTCACCATGGTGTTGGTGGTATCCATAGCTAAATAGGTGTGAATTGCCTAGTTAGGTTAATTTACAACTATATTAGTACATTGTTTGAAAGTTAGGAGTTTGTTCCATATACATGAATTATTTCGCCGACTAATCCTTTGTTTAATGTTTCAAAAACATGTATTGTTTTCCAACACTTTCCTATGATTACTTAGAGTTAAATCGTTAATTATTCCCACTTCCGGGGCCTTGACAGATCGGGAGTTGCGCAAATAAAGCTCCGAAGTTAACTGGCAATTGATTATATTCGATATGTTTATTATGTTGTTTATTCTATTTGTAAACCAAATGACTATTTTATATTTTTATCATTGAGAGAGTTCTTGTATTTCATTTGAGGTTAGCCTTTCAGGTTAAGTTTGTGTGCAGATTTAATTGAAAGTTTAAGTGTTTAACGGACTTTGTTCTTTATTTAGCTACTGGATTAGTCGTAAACACAGTTTAGGGGGGCTACGCGCTTGATGGGTTTGTAGAGTCGCTGATGAGAAGTTATATCCCGATGTCACAGCATATTTTTCTCTTTTGGTAAAAGTACAAATGATATTGTCTGGTTGGTTGTTCCATGGGATGGGAACGCTAATGATACGTTGAACTTGGGTCGGAAGTAGATTCATCATATCATGGTTCAGCTTCTTTGTTGACGGGTCGATGACGTCATCAAATGATATAATGGGATGTCATAGGTCTAAGTTAATGTTATTATAGAATTGTGGAATCTAGTTTGATTTGATAGGGTGTTTAATCAGTCTCCAATTTGATGGAAGAGATCATGTTTAAAGGTTAGTATGAGCGATGCTAGTTATCTCTATTGTAGGCTGGGAAGTGACGGGAGGGGATGGATGTTTTCAAAAATGGTGTCTGTTTGAGGTATTTTGCATTATATAATGTGGCTAGAATTGAGGTGGGTTTTTCGTGAATGTTCCAGATTCGTTTCATGAGAATTGGTTTATGGTGCACCTTACTCCTTCGGTGCCTAGTCCTCCCTGAGCTTTGGGTTTGTATAACTTGTCCTTTCCTAGTAAGAAGATTCTTGATGGAAGAGTCAGTACAAGAAGAAATTTGTCAGAATATGATATATTTTTTTCGGGATGTGAGAAGGATTAGTATTTCCATGAGGTGATCAGATGGAGGTGGTGATGATTTTATAAGTGCTAACCTTCAACTTGGTTTAGGGCATTTAGTCGTCCTACCTTTTTGGCTTTGTTAGAAGAAGGTTTGGGGAAAAAGATATGGATGTAAGATCTTCATTTAAATTGCACCGAGATATATTTGTGGTGTATGGTGGTGGTGGTGGGTGGTGGGGTAAGTTGGTGTAGGCTTATTTAAGGATTTGTTTATTTCATCCACAGTGTTTTCAATGAGTGATATATGGTGATGTATTGATCTTTCCAATTTTACAAGCTTGTAGTAGATGGTCAGGATGATTGTTCCTCTGGAGTTTTTGTTGTTACCTAACCTGGTGAAAGCTTATTTTATGAAACTCACAAAGGGAGTCATAGGATTTTTAACAACTGGCTTATGAGATATTTTTTGGATTCTTTAGGTGCTGCTTGATGTTTGGCGATAAAAGTTCTGAACGATGTATATTGTTTTTGAATGGACTAGCACAAAGAAACTCGGATATGGTCTTATCAAAATAGTAAAGGTCTTATGGTATTGACCAATATCTTTGAAATGATTTTAATGGATATCACATAAATCTCTACGTCTAAATTGGTGGTCAATAATTGGCTTAATTTGAGGTTAGTATGGTTCATTAGAGGTGAATACTGCGAAGTAAAGAACTTCAAAGAATAACAATTAGGTGGTTGAGTTGTTTCAAAAATAAATTGAAAACTTTGATCGGTATATCCATCTCATCCTCGGGAACGTTCGATCCTATTTAGAAGAACGCCTGATATACCTGTGGTCATCAAATTGTTAGTGTTATTACATTGTTGAGGGATAACCTGGTGATATTTCTTCAAACTCTTGTAAATTACTATATTGCAATATACCGATTGTGAAGTGCCCAATCATGAGCTAAATATTTTCTTCTCATTCCAGAATCTGGTGTTTAAATGATCTTAAAGTTGCTGATGAGCTGTCGATTAGTGCACTTTACTGATCCAAATCATCTTCATATAACCCTAAAAGGTTTTTTCTTCTTGCAGTTATGCTTAAAATCTTCGTATCACCGATCCTTATATATAAGAAGAAATAAGTGATATAGTTGAGACCAAGCATTATTTGTAAAAACGATGATATTTTTTTAATCTAAGAACACGTAACAAAAGACAAGGAAAAAAATGGTTAAATCTTGATAATTTGGCATGATGACCAAAACTAATATGTGGGAATATAGGTTCTTCGTTAACATGTTGTAAACAAGAATTGTGACATATGAATGTAGCGTTTTATATTGAACATTGAAGTACCATGGAATGGTGGGTTCACTTCGCCCAGGCCAGTATCAATTGACCGGGGATAGGAGCACCATTACATAACTTCCTACATATCTGGATGGCAGTCACGCGGACATGGTGTGCAGATAGGACGCTACGTGGACACGAACACGAATAAATTTTTAACCAAATCAGGACGTCACCATGGTATTAAATTGGCGATATATCCTAGTAAAATGTGTATTTTTTTGATAATAAACTTGGAAGTCAAGGATAGCTACACCGGAATTTCTAAAATATTTCAATTGACTAAATCAGAAGACCGGAATAACCGATCAACTCCAAATTCTATTCTTCCGCAACTATCTCCCACTTCAGTGAGAGAAACAACTAAGCCAACTCAATATTTAATTTTTTTCATTCATCTACATTCCTTAGTTCCCATTGATTTAATGATTATTGTTTAATCTAAAAACTAGTTTTTATATTCTCTTTAATCTTATCTTTCATGTTACACTAATTATTTTACCTCTCTGCATCATTTTATCTTCAACTTTTGAAAATTTTCTTTCATAAGTTTTATTATATGTAACTAATATCTTCTGTTTTCTCTAATATGTGTTTACAGATGGAGTTATCTCTAATGGTTTTTTCATTTTTGTGTGTTGTGATCATGGTGTTTGCCAAGCTTGTTATCATTCATTTGAAGAAAAATGAAATCTGTGTAAGAATCACTGGTATGTGGTGGAAGAAGAACTATATCTGATTCAACTCTATGAGTTACATCATTAATGGAACCCGCAATTCCTCAATTCCAAATTTTTGAGTTTCAAAAAAAGAAAAATAATAATTTATTTCCAAAAATCTGTTACCTTTTATTTCTCTGGTCAACTGCCAGCTACACTACTTTCCTTGTGAAAACATATTTCCTTTCATTTTGTTTCAATGAGAAAACATCATTTCCTTTTCATTCTCAAAGCAAAAACCCTAATATTTATCCATATTCAACTATGTGGAAGGAGAAGGTTCTATTCAAGTAAGTGATTTAGTTAATAAGTTGAAGCATGTGAAATAGTGGTTTGTTCTCAATCAGCTGACAAGGAAGGGGAAGAGGATAAAACCTGGGAGGAAAGTTTAATTAGAGAAGTTATCGTTGAAGGAAGAACGCAAATGGAAACAATGGAAAAGTTTATAGGATTCACATGGCGCTTCATGACATTTGAAGATTTTACGATAGTAGAAGCTAATCCAAATATCATGATCTTTAAGTTTAGCAATTGGAATCTGTTGAAAACAGTGACTGAGGAACATCCATGGAGCATTAATAAGAATCTTCTGGTTGTGCACGACTACATTCCTGACATGATTTACATTTAGAAACATTGAGGATTTCAGCAGTTTTAGATATAGTTAAAAAAAAATAATTGCTTGAACACATGAATGTCGCAGCCGTTACCACGATAGGTGAAATCATGGGCCAGGTTACAGCTAACAAACCAGGATGCCATTCCAGTTAGAAGTGGTCATGTTAAGGTATGTGTAAACATAGACCCCATTAGCCCTTTTAGAAGAGGAAACAAAGAAGCTAATTTTTTTTGTCATTCCGTTGGATTAAATTCTTTTATGAAAGACAACAAAGTGGGATCTGCACAGAATGTTATATTATCAAACACTACAAGGGAGCATGTAAAGATGCTTCATTATTTCTGGAGAAGCCACATAAAAATCCATATTGCTTTGGAAAAGTGAGTAGTATCGAAAGAATATATCTATAAACTCTACAATAAATGCACCGGTCTCTAAGAAGAGTAATAAGACTTTTGAGAAAACTACTACTTTTATAACACCAAAATATGTTGTTGCAATTAATTTATATTTCTTTTTAAAGAAGACTGGGGAATGGAAGATGAAGAAGCTAGCATATTTGGAGGCATAAGACTACTGAAAACTATCAACCAACCTCTAATAATGGTGATATTTTATCCACCAAAACAAAAAATGGCCACATAACACGGATTTCCAGACATCTCAAAGGATCACAACCAGAGATAACCTAGCAACAAATATAGCAAAAAGAGAATCAGGTACTTTCTACACATATAAACTCTTATACTATCAAAATAATATTATATGTTTTTAATATTTTATCATATGCAAATTATTTTTATTCTCTGTTTTTTCATTAAGTTATCTTTGAAGCATCTCTTTCTTAAAAAGCATTGCATTTTTAGCTACATTTTTTTGTGTTTTTGGTTGTTAACTTGAAGATAATTTGATGGAATGTAAAAATGTATCAATTAGGAATCATCTGAGTCACTTAATCAGGTCTCAAAATACTGATATCATATTCTTATGTGAATCCAAAATAAATCAGTTTAAGTGTCAGCTTCTTTTGAAATAATTTTAATATCCTAATACTTCCTTTATTGACATGTGGGTCTTTCTGGAGGCCATTTTCTATTATGCAAGAATAAATTTACTTGTGATATATTTGATGCTTATAACAACATGTTTAATGTTATTGTGCAAGAACATGCTAGTAAGCTAGAATTTTCTTAACGTGTATGTTTGGGTACTCAAATTATTCTAGGAATAATAATGAATGGGACTATATACGTCAAATTAGCAGAGTTAACAGTGGTCCTGGGATTGTTTTAGGGGATCTGAACTTCCATTTTATTAACAGTGATCTAGGTACATCTTCTTCTACTGATGGGTGGGTCAATAGTGTTGTCACTAGTTGTGGTTTAGAGGATATTTGGTTTGTAGGAAAAGACTACACTTGGACTAGTAATAACATGGGGACCGGGTCTAAGAGGTCTAAAATATACATGGCTATAAGGAATGGCAACGGATTTAAAATTCCCCAAATTCTAAACTTCTAAACTTGAATCAAGTAGGTAGTGACCATAGCCATGTTATGCTTGTAACAGATGGTACCATCCCAAAATACTGGAAACCATTTAAGTTTTTTCAAACATGGTTAAGTGATGAGTTTTGTGATGTTTCGATTGCTAATGATTGGAAATCTAGTGTCAATAGATCTCCTGCATTTCAGTTGGTTAAGAAGCTTCAAACTACTAGAAGAGATCTTTCCATATGGAATAAAGAGCATTTTGGAAACATAAATCAGAAAGTTTATATACAGCAGATGAGTTAAATATTCTTCAAGAACAACCTCGAATCCTATTAACTGAAACGAAATCATCAACATCAACAAAGAATTGAACAAGTGGTATAAAATTAAAAGTGAATTATATCAGCAGCAGTTAAGGGAGCATTTCATCAAAGACATGGATACAAATAACAAGTACTTTCATAGAAAGACTAATATAAAAAAAACAAGAAACAACATTGATTCAAGATCAAGGTGGAAATTGGCTGCAGACAAGGGAGAAAATAACTTCACATCGATCTTATCATTTCAATAGCATAAGTACTTATATATATCTGAGAGAGATTTCACAGTGTTCTTCCTACTATTATAACATATGAAGATAACAACATGCTTACAAGTGTGTCACCAAATCAAGAAATTTATGATACACTTAAAAGCATGGAAAATTGAGTGGCCCTAGACCAGAAGGCTTTCAAGATGGCTTTTATAGAAGTCAATGGAATACAATTGGTAAGGTTGTTTGTTTAATGGTGACAAGATTTTTGAATTTAAGCACATTCTAAATCAAATTAGTAAAACATACATATCTGTTATTCTTAAGAAGAAAAAATTTACCTCAAGATTGATTAAAGGCCTATTGGATTATGTAATACTTCTTATAAGATTATTTCCAAGGTCATTGTAAATAGGATGAAGCCTTTAATTGGTAAGATAATCTCACATTTTCAAGCAGCTTATGTTTCTGGAAGGTTGATTAGTGAAAATACTGTGATTTCTTGAGAAATAATTCAATCAATGAAAAAGAAAAGAGGAGAAACAGGTTGGGTGGTTCTAAAGCTTGAAATAACCAAGGACTTTGATAGACTTTAATAGAGTTTCTTACTAAATGTTCATTAAACCTTTTGCTTGGAAACGCATAACAGAAATACATTCAAGAAAGGGTAAATTCTTCATACATAATGAAAGATTGAATCCTCGATGTGATATATGTGGTTACAATGAAGAAACCATGGAACAGATTAATTTCGAGTGTAGACATGCAAGATCAGTTTGGAGGGGTATCAACATCAATATTGCTTCGATCAGAGAAAATTGTTAATTTGTTTCGAATAGATTATCAGTTGGTTCTCTTATAGTGATAATATTCATGAAGAAAATTGTTATATACACTTATGATCGAATCTTGAATAATTTGTAAGGATATATGCTATGTTCTATTTCAAGGAGTCTCTCTTAGGCTAATTCATTTGGTTTTCTAATGAAGCATCTAGATTGACAACTAGAATGACCCCTACGTCCTATGGGCGATATTTGGAAATTCTAATCTTGATGCGCTGAATGGAA
This sequence comes from Papaver bracteatum, assembly GCA_023529315.1. NCBI lineage: Eukaryota > Viridiplantae > Streptophyta > Magnoliopsida > Ranunculales > Papaveraceae > Papaver > Papaver bracteatum. The sequence continues at coordinate 18,652 of JAJJWX010001070.1, read as the reverse complement.
CAACGAAAAGTAAACGCGCAGAATGGAACAACGAAAAGTAGAATTAGGTTGCGCTGAATGGAACAACACTCACTGCCGGATGAAAAAATAAATTAATTTTCTTTGAACCATTCTCGAAATGGTGATTTTGGATGCGTTGAACCATTAAGCGAAACTATCTCGCTACTAGTTGGAATGCGAGATATATCTGGAAAGAAAAGTAGTGTTAAAGAATATGAAACGCTTTTTGTATAATATTAAATGATTTTTGGATAATCTAGTAGCTCAATCTAGACCGTATGACTTAGCCTTAATCCACACAATTCGTTCGTAAAATACACTATCACTCATCTTTTAATATGCATGTAGACGAGCAAAATTTGCATACTCATAATGTCATCAAGATATCACATTAGAAACCTTGTTTAGAATATGTGCTAAGGCTTAATGTAGATGCTTCTTTTGAGCACAGTACTAATCAACTTGGTACTGGTGTTTCTCTGCGTGATAATATAGCTACTTGTCTCGGAATCAAAGGAGGCTACATAGATGGAGATTTTAGTCTTGAAGCAGGGGAATTCATGTAGGTACGTGAATATTTATTGTGAGAAAAGGACATGCAACTCCAAAATATACAAATAGAAGAATGACACAAAACTTGTCATTAAATCTATCACCCGAAATATATTACTCATTCAATAGGAAAATAGGAACATAATAAAAGAGATAAAGTAGGGATAATTGGATAATAATAAACTAGTTTATGGAGTTGTTAAATATATTAGAGAGAAAGCTTTCGCTTTAGAAACATATGGTAACTTTTAACAGTGTTGTTTGTTATTTTTGGCGATAGACTAGAACTTTGAAGCTCATTAAGCAATAACATTCTTTTTTCTTATAAAAAAAAAGAGTGACGGATAGTTAATCTTTTGTTTTGAATTTTTATTTGAACTTGTACCTCTGTAAATTTTTATCTGAAATATGTAAACATGTAATCACATCTCTACAAAAAATATGGAGGATTTCTTGCAACTCTATTCTTGAGTTGGTATCACACCATCGATGTTCAAACCATGCAAAAACTGTTTTCCTTTAAATGACGTCCAACACATTCGAACTCTTTCAAATAAATTTCCTGGTACGGAAAACCCAATTTAGACCTATTCTTAAAGAATATAACTTGGAATTCTATGTAGATGGGGCTCTAAGAAAACCCCTATGTACCCTCCCAAACTTTCAAGAAATCAATCCTGAATTAAGCATGTATGAAGAGCAAGACTAGATCCAGTTAGGATGGTTGATTTGTTCATCCACAGAAGGTGTGGTTGGAAAAATTGTTGGTCCGCACAAATCAAAAGATGTATGGGGAACTTCAAGAAGAATCTTTTTCCAAAAACCAGAGCACATCAGATGTTGTATCTACGAAAACAACTTCATAATCTTACCAAAGGTAACTCCGAAATGCATTTACGAAAAAATCTTCGAAGTGCGGGGAATTTTATTTACTACCTGGACTTGTAGGTAGTTTTGGGTTTAAATTTTAATGTAACCTTCAGACTACAACATACCAAATAGTTAATGCACCGATAGATATTACATTACTCTTGGCTAAATGAAATTGGCATTATTTCATGGACCATTCATCTTTTCTTATAGAACATACATTTATTAACCGTAACCCAAAAAGTTTAAGTTAAAATGAAGAACCAAACAAGAGTTATTTTTTTTTACTAACTTAATTTCATCTCCTTCTTACTTAAGATCAAAATAAACCCTAACTTTTTTTAATCGTACATCAAATTAATTGTAATTGTTTTTTTTTTTAGTATTGTCATAAATTGATCAATTACAAACCCTAACTCTTACTTTTCCCCCAAAATAAAATAGACCCTAATGGTTAGTTTTTCTAAAATGATATTCTTTTTCTCAATCATGATTACATCAGAATTGATTGGGGCATATATTAATTGTTTCCTTAAAAAGTTTCCACAATAACATCATCAAAATAAATTTTACTGAGGTTTTGATTCTTTTCTTTAGACCATTGTCTTAGAAATCCATAAACATAATCTCTAAGATTTGTTTTTCCTCAATCATTATTATATTGAAATTGATTGATATTTATCCTATGAATATTAGTTACGTTAAGTATCTTATATAAGCTCAATTATAAAACTTCTTGTTATTGTTGTTGTTGATTTGAGGATTTTAATGATTTTCTTACTATTTTGGGCTATATATTTATAATTATAATTATGTATAGAATATTTTTGACATCATACAAATATTTGGTTGGTAACCTGTCTACAAGCTGGGCACCAACCCATTTTTAAATAGCAACACCTAATCTATGAAAGGTATAGCTACCTATAGCACTAGTGGCGTCATTATTAACTAAGCAATTCTTCAATCTTTTTAAAAGGCTCAAACTGACCTCACTAATTTCTCCCAGAGTAGAGAAATCTATCACACCCAGACCATAACCATGAGAGACATATTTTTCCAAGTATTTATTACGTTTACGCAGAACAACATTGGAAATAGCCTGGCATGGGATGAAAGCATGAGTACCTTCCCCTATAAAAGGAGAGACGCCTGTGACATTCATACAAATATCTTGACCATTTTTCCAGTTATAAAAAAGAATGTTTGCGGGGCGTAAACCTCTATTATCATCTGACAAGAAACCCAAAGCAATCTCTTTGCACGCAGGAACGCCAATCTTGTAACAAATATCAGAAATTACATCTCGTACAAGGTCGTGTGGGAACTTGAGTCTTAACATCTTTGGAAAAATGTAGCACATGATCACCAAAGGTATCCATGGGCCTATTGCAACTTGATCAAAGACCATCTTCACCAAACAAAGGAATATCAGTACGGTGACAAACTACAACTCTAAACTATCTTGGCCAAGACATTGATTCAAACCACTGATGAGTACATCCAATAAATAATCTTATGGGCATTGGAAAGATATATGAATTTAATTAGTGTAGAAAATATGATATCAAAGACTTAATGAAAAACACAACTCAAATGTAACTCAAAGCAAAACTCTCTATCGATGTAAGTATTCTCATGGATCAACAACCTATTTAAAACTAAACAAACTTGATTCTCAAGCAAATAAAACTTTCCTAATAAAGATCAAACTCTAGAAGTTCTAAACATAGTAAACTTTAATACTAGAATAACTTACTTCTCAAGTTATCTTCAACTTCCAAATACGTTCACACAAACGTCATCAACTCTTACAGGTTGCTTCTACATAAGCGAGATCAACTTCTAGTAGTTGCTTCCACATACTATCTTGGTTTAACCTTCAACAATTAGCAAAAACACTTATTTTATGAGTTATGGTTTATAAATGCACGAGTTATATTTAATAAATGCCTTGCTACAAATAATGACCTACTCCCAAAACCTGGAGTGGTCCCCCAAATTGGATTGGTCGCTAAAGAACCGTTCATTGTATTGTACAGCACTCCCAGGCTCCCAGGACTCTTGACAAACTGGACGTCACACTACATAGACAACAAGCAACAAATTGGCACTGCTTAGACATCACACCGCTGCCGCGTCTCTGTACTTATATTTTGTATCATGCGTTATACGACGAATGAGCCTGGTCTTAATCATTGTGGGAGAGTTTAATTTTATGCTTGACACACATCGATCTGATCATAAATCAAAACCTATCAACCGTCATGATAAGAACAGGTCGAGCTTAGTTAATTGGTGGAGCAATAATAATCGACGACATGAGACGAATTTTTAGCAACAACTTATATAGTTATCTTAAAGATCGAACAAGAGAGAGGAGAACATAAACGCGAAGCGTAAAAGACTACATTGATATTAATCTTGGTGGAATACAATCTATTTGATATTTTTGATTGTTTGATTCTTTCTTTCTTACTTACTTACAAATGAATACAACATGCCTATTTATAGGCTACAAAAGAAGAAGAGAACTATGCCTATGGAGGCTAACAACTATGCCTATGGAGGCTTACCAAACCAACTACTAGACAATCTAGTATTCTTGTTTGATTTGTCTAACTCTTGAACACTCATTTTACACATGTTAATTGTCTAATATTGACTCTAGACATCCTAGATATTTCTAGGTTAGTCTAGATAGGTGTGAACTCTTGACTAAGTTGGTGTTGAATATTCAACACTCCCCCTCAACACCTACTTTCCAACTTCTCTTTATCGTAGACGTTTCAGTCCCCTTCATAGTTTAAGGATGTTTCGGTCCTCTTCATAGTTTAAGGACGTTTCAGTCCTCTTCGGAAGTTTAAGGACATTATGGTCCTCTTCGGAAGTTTAAGGACATTACGGTCCTCTTCGTAGTTTTAGAACATACGGGTTCCATCGTAGTTTAGGGACATTGCGGTCCTCTTCGTAGTTTTAGAAAATACGGGTTCCATCGTAGTTTAGGGACATTGCGGTCCTCTTCGTTTCAGTAAAATACTTCTTGTACTCTTTGGACAACTCATAGGATTTTCACCCACTTTTGTTGTTCTCTATCTCATCACCACTTGGTGATTGCTTCCATTTCTTCACAATCTTTTTGTTGTTTCTTCTTCTCTTCTTCTTTTGTTCGGTCATGCTTTTGTTGCGAAAACCTTCACACTTCTTTGATTTTTTTTAAGATTCTCTCACAATCTTTCATTTCGTCAAGCTTCGCCACAAGCTCTAACTATTCTTCTTCTTGCTATATTGTCGTTACAATTTTGCCACGCTATCCGGATGTGCCACATTTCGAATTCGTAACAGATTTGCAACGCTGTGAAATTATTGTCACACTTATGTTTCCTGATCATCCTTGCATTTAAACAAACATCTTGTCTGCATCTTCTCTATTTTGTTTGAGGCTTTCACCCATCTTCAAATCAGCTTCAACTTGCTCTCCGTCATGACCATCATCACCGTGAACATCATCCTTGCTTTTTTTTTCTTCTAGAGATCTTCCATCACATGCGAAGAAAGTTCCCATGGGCATCATGCTTTTTTGTTTTTGTTTTTTTCTTTCTTTCTTGAGCAGCACCTGTCTCCACTCGCCACCTTCACGTTCTTTAGCAAACATCAATCATGGCATCAACTCATCATCATTTCCTTCATTTCATAGTTCTCACGAGTTCTAGCATGCCATCACGTTCTCTACCCGAGCTCTCATCAGTCCCTTTATCAGCCGTTGGCAAACTCGAGTTCATCAACTGCCATGAAACCAATCTCGTCCTCATTAAACTCATCACAGTAAAACTACCAAACCATGTTCGAGTAGCAAACAATACTCCATACTCATCGAACCAAAGCATCTTCTGTTCAATGGCATCAATCTTTCATCTCTTCTCTGCTGTCTCTGTTATCATCTCGACATCCATTCTCGAGCTCGTCATTCTCTCAACAGCACCATCGTTATTCTTCTTCCTTCGGAGCTCTAAAGCAGCGATGCCTTGCTCGATCTCATTACCGAACAACACTTCCTTCTTCCATCAGCAACTACCAGCTCATGTATCTCCATTATCGTCATCAACAGCAAGCCAAAAACCGAGCAGAAGTTCACCATTCATCTCAACCAACATCCCGAACAGCAACACCATCACCGAGCCATGATTTATCCAAAGCTCAGCCACGTTCGGCTCCACTGTCTCTCATAACAACCGATCGAGCATCATGACCATCATCTTTATCCGAAGCTCCGCCACATTAATTGCAATATGAACCGCAGCATCATTTCCACCGATGATGATCATCATCCACAACTTAGTGATTTGTTTTCTCGAGCAGCAACCACTCGATATTCATTGTATCTTCTCGGCCTTCTCATCTACTCGAGTTGCAAGTAATGGTGGAGATCATGGAGCCGAGAAAGTGATACTTTACCCCAACTTTTCGGGGTTGTGTTGCGATCTTGCACACGGATTTTGTCCATGTTTCTGCCAGGTCATTGAGCTATTTGGGCGTGTTATAGACAGTTATCTTTCGAGGCAGTACCAAAGAGAACGTCCCGATTTCAAGCATGCCCCGGGATGAGCTCGACACCTGCCATACGGGCGAACATCAAAGGACGAAGTCGAGAGTTGGAGGCGAGCCTCCAACTTTAAGTGGGAAGGTGCCGGCTTTTGAGGGAGTACAACCTCTTGTGCTCAAAGGACTGATGTGAACTTTCAGTCATGGGTATTCCATTGAGGTATACTGTCACGTATCACAGTGCACTCATGCGATTCCATATTTGGGGACGGCGAGACACGGCTCCTCATGCACATTACTGGGTTGCTTCCATGGCTCTTTTCATAGCTCAGCAACTCGTCACTTCCAAGACACACAGCTTCCTACTTTCTTCGTTGTTAACCTTTTTTTTTTTCTTTTTTTTTTTGGACAATCAACATGTTTTTTTGATACCACGCTTTTGTGTATCTAAGAAACCTAGTTCCACACGTACACTTACTTGGGTGGTGAAATCCAACACACATAGCCGCAACACACATAGTCGCAACCCCATAGCTAGCACCATCATAACGAGAACTTAAACCTAGTTCCACACGTGTATCTAAGGTTTTTGTTAAACCTTCTATACTCAACACCATAATGAGAACTTAAACAATAACAACCAGATTTTTTTTTTTTTTTTTTGAGTTTCTCTAGCTCTCTTCCTCTCCTCTCTCTTCCTCTCACCTTGCTCTGATACCATCTTAATTAAAGATCGAACAAGAGAGAGGAGAACATAAACGCGGAAGCGTAAAAGACTACATTGATATTAATCTTGGTGGAATACAATCTATTTGATATTTTTGATTGTTTGATTCTTTCTTTCTTACTTACTTACAAATGAATACAACATGCCTATTTATAGGCTACAAAAGAAGAAGAGAACTATGCCTATGGAGGCTAACAACTATGCCTTTGGAGGCTAACAACTATGCCTATGGAGGCTTACCAAACCAACTACTAGACAATCTAGTATTCTTGTTTGATTTGTCTAACCCTAGAACACTCATTTTACACATGTTAATTGTCTAATATTGACTCTAGACATCCTAGATATTTCTAGGTTAGTCTAGATAGGTGTAAACTCTTGACTAAGTTGGTGTTGAATATTCAACAAGTTATAGCAATACAATACGATAGTGATTTATTAATTAAAGCAATACAATACAAACTCCAGTACGGGACGAGAGGAATCATTCAGCTAGTGGCGGTCTGCCCTCCCACCCCCGACAAAAGAAAACACATAATTATTGATGGGACGCAAGAACTTATTCAATCTCTTACCACTCCAAACGAAAAAAACATAAACAAAATCAAACACAAATCCAACGGAAAAAAAATACAAGTCCACGTAAATAAGCCATAACTTAGACCAAGATGGCGGCTTTAATGCGTTGATCATCAGAAGACAGATTAGGACGCCGTATATGCGTCATTCTACATCTCCGGCTTTACCAATTTCCGGGCTGCATAAGATGTTCCTGCATCATCCTCGTACACACCCCAGATATCTGGATCGAATCTTGCTTCATCTTTGTCAGGATCAACTCTTCAATGTTCACAGCAGCTAGATATATTCCTCCATAAAAACGGCTCCCTCGAACATTCGTCGTATTATCTTCCACAAATTTCAGTGCACCTGGTGCTTTGATGATTTTCAGAAACGTCTTCCTGGGAACATTTAAAGCATCAAGATCCTCAAAAGGAACCCAGTTACTAGGAACAGTGCTATCACCATTCTTCCATGATTCCTCATCAGCTGATCCACAGCACTCTTTGAGTTTTTCTGTCAATTCAGAAACTTCTTTCTCTAATTCTAGTATCTCATTATTGTTTTCTTCGTTCAGCATTTGAACTTCAGCTTCCAGAGTTGAATTTCTTGATTCTAAATCAGAAACTCTTCTCTTAAGAGCTTCTTTATCAGCATCAACTGGAGGAGTAATACCGGGTAGATTATAGTAAGGCGAGTCTAGAGGTTCATGTGACCAGGAACACATGATCTCGCGGCCGCTGGATTGGTCCCAGAGGATGGCCAAACCTCGACTGTTCACAATCCTCCATATCTTTGAACCAGAACGAACATAAAAATCAATGAGATAAGCTAGTAAAGCATCAAAGACGCTCTCTTTCTTGACTCCAGAAGAGATGCGTTTTAAATCTGATACTTGAATAGGGCCACTGGGTTGTTTACAACACCTGTATACGTTGAAACCATCCGATGCTCTATGGCTGGCATTGCATATGAACAACTGAGGATTTTCATACCAGGACGACATAGTTGAGACTTGAGAAGGTTGTGAATGGGAATTGAAAGAAAATAGTAATGAATCTAAAGGAAAGAGAGTATAAAAACTTGGATGGCCTTAACAAAATGAAAACTACGAAATATATATAGGAAACTTTCGTAGAGATATTTAGTCTAATTATTAAAAAGAAATATGATGGGAATCTTTTCGTACATATTTTTATTCATATATACCTAGTATTTCTACATAATTTTGTCGTGCGCCACGATTCGTTTTAGCGAAACAAACATGGGAACCTGTTTTTAGCTGTGAAACATACAATGGTTATGCTGCTTATGCATAATAACAACATATATTTACTACTGAAAAATTATGTTCGTTTTGGGACGTGAGAACAACCGGCAAACCGGCCCTAGCTCGCTCACTGAATAAAAAAAGAGTAATCGCGTCAATTGCCCAAATATCTAATGAATAATTAAAAATTAGTATGGGTGAAATGAACACCAAGAAAATAACAAGAATGAATTTGGATTCATCCTGGTTAAAACGTAAAAATTGCGATGGTGAAACCGGATGCATCCTGATGTAAATTAAAAATAAGAAAAACTATTTAAAAATGGGTAGGATGAAACTGTTTACATCGTGGCTATTTTTATAATAAGAAAAAGTATTTAAAAATGGGTAGGATGAAACTATTTACATCCTGTCTATTTTTACATTCTCGTTCATTTAAACAGTATCAAATTTTACATATTTTTTCACTCAAGAATTATCATTATTAGGGTTCATTCACCAATTTTGTGATGAAAAAACCAATTCAAAGATTAGTGGAAGCATCTTTAGCTCGGGCCATCTATGTATCCACGTCACTCTCCATACGGCAGGAAGCACTTTAACAACTCATGCACGGCTCCAATTCTGGAACGGATTTCTCCTGAAGCTGATCGAACCAAGATTAATATAGATGGCAGTGGCAAAACCAGAAAATGAATATTGGTGTGGCTTGAAAACAAATTGGCTTGATAAGGGTTGGCTTGAGCCAATTGTTTAGGCTTGATTTTTTGTAACTAAACATAATTGCATTACAAAATATGTTGGAAAAGTGAATCCAATTTTCTGTATATGAATGGAAATTTTGAACTATTACTGTGGATTTGGGTGTTGGGCTAGTTTAGTAGTTATGGGCTTAACCCTAATTTAGCCTATTAGTTAGGCTAAGACAGTTTCAAGTTTGAAACTGTGAAGAACCTAAAACCAGACGTGAAGAGAAACAACTCTTCGGGAATTCAAGTTGGAATTCTAGAGACACACCCCTTGAAGAAATCCTTGAAGAGTCATGATTCTTCATTGAAGAGGTACTAGTAATTCTATAAATACCCTGCACACACTTAGAGATTGTAATCAATTAGAAACCTAATTATCATTATATTGCATTCTAAAATCATCAACTAAGTTTGTGTAAATTAAGATAGTTCATCACTTTAAGTTTTGGTTCGCCGTTTCTCAAAGTTTGGAGTGCTACTACATCGAGAAGAAAGTCGTTGTATCCTGGGAGACATACATCGATAATCCGTAAGCACCAGCATGGGTGAATCTGTCTTAAGGCTAGAGGATATAATCCTTGCTTCGACTTTGATTTCGTCTAATTGGGTTTGCGTTTTTCTTCTTCTTTGTGTGTTTTATTACAGTATTTACACAAGTTTGCCAACAAAATATAAAAAATCAAGTCACTACATAGATCCGCTCGATAGATGGTGGAGTGGGTGTTGGGTTTTCCTTTACATTATTGTGATTCAATTGAAAAACGTGAGGAACGTGAATCTTCAGATCGTATGTATCCAGAATGAATCCTGGACGATTAATGCTGGTTGAAAAATTGAATTTTTAGAGTATACCCAGACTCGGGTGACAAATTATCAGTCATACCTTAAATGTCTTTCGTATACAAAGAATACACATAGGTTGGCTAATACTTAAATTGTCAACGGAAGCTATGATTTTTGAAAACATACCTAGGTAACTCTGGGTTCTGGGTTTAGTTACCAGCAGAGTTAACTCTGCAGCAACAATACAAATCTAGTTTTTCATCTATTCAGTCGTAATTTATTTTATCGAGAAAAAAAAGTGAAAAATCTGTAAAAATGGGATGGAGTTGCGAGCGATCATGATTTGGTTATCGCTCTCCAATTTCACGTGGGTCAATCAGGATTTAGCAATTAACTTGTTACAAATTAGTTATAAAGTGCTTTTGATAGAGAAAAAAATCCCAAATAGGACTTTTTTTTTTTTTGGGTAGTTGAAATAGAAAAAAGCAGAAACTAAAGAAGGGGAAGAATCAGCTAGAAATGACACGATATAACGAGGATTTGGGAAGAAGTCCAACTTCCTTGAACATTGTTCTCCACTGCATAGGAGGCGAGGTTATGAGCCAAAGTATTAGCCTCTCTCTTCACAAAATTGAAACTGGCTGAGTTGAAAGAGTGAGACACACTCTTAATATCATCGACCAATCTAAGGATTCTCCAGGGAACAGGAAAAACTTCACCTTGTAATGCCTTTACCACCGTTTGACAATCACCCTCAATGATAATGTTTCGAAACTGCAATTGTTTTGCGAGCGATGCAGCAAGTTGGAAAGCACAAGCTTCCGCCACTTGGGTCTATAGATAATGCATCTGTTTTATCATGAGATAATTCTTTCCTATTCCTATTTTCCTAAAATGCATCCGTTGAGGTTCCAGTAAATCTAGTTTTGGGACATACAAAAAACTTTTGACCTAGAAAAATCACTTTTCCAATACTCACATCAATACCAAATTAGACTTTAAAGGCGTACAAAAATAAAAATCCCACGTTGAACGATGAGAAAACCCTCGCTTCTTATTGGCTGAAATAGGTCTTTTTTTAGTTTTATGAAACGAATAATTAGTTTAAAAAGAATAGGAAACCAAATAAAAAATGTAAACCAAATTTAATTTGCAATTCATGACGTGACAATATTTAGGTGGGCACACTTGGTAACATATGATTGGTTTAAAAATTATAAACCTACCTAACTTACGGTGTTTAGAATTTTACTGAAGTCCAAATTCAATTTGGAATTGAGTAACTACTATATTATGACTCTTTTTCCAAATTACTATATAAATGAGGAAAAATCCACATATTTTCTCGCAAAATAAAAGAAAAAAATAAATAAATTCTGCATATATTCTCCACCTATTTAATGTGTTTGCCCGCCACACCAAATCAAAAATATATCACCAAGAGTGGGCAAAGCCCCGTGCACACCACATAGAAAATGCATTACTAAAGGGCGAGGCGAAGCCCCTCGCACACAAGGACGGAGCAAAAGAGGGACAAGTGGGGTTTGTCACCCCCACTTGATTTTGAAATTTTATTAAATTAGGCTTAAGTTTTTGTAATTTCCATGCCTTGTAGGGGTAAATACGTACGATAAAATCAAAATTCTACTTAATGGGGGAAAAATTATAAACTTAATAATTGAGAATGCATCGAATACAAGTAAATTGCTATCACTAATTTGATTTATAACTTGATTTTCACTTAGAAAATGATACAAAACCAATTAAAATGCCAAAAGGAATCGGGCAGCCTTCGGCCACATAACGGTGGTTATGCCCAAAATTTTATTGTATGAATTTCCCCCACTTGAGTAAAAGTCTGAATCCGTCACTGCTCGCACAACAAGTTAAAAGGCAAAAGTAAATAAAATCCACACATATTCTCCGCTTATTTAATGTATTTGTCCACCACACCAAATCAAAAATACATTGTTACGGGAGGAGAAGCCCACCCACACCAAGTCAAAAGACCTGGAAAAATCTAGTAGGAATAGCAAGGATTAATCTGTTGATCATGATAAATAGTGAAAGTTGCTTATACTCTCCTTGATTTGTTTTTACTCCCAAAAAAGGCGCAGCAATATGAAAGCCCAATGTATATGACATTGGCACATATGTAAGGTATTTTGCTCGTACTGTGTATTGTGTATGAAATCATTTTATCGGAAATTTTACTTCGAAATTCTTAAGGAATAAATGCGAAACTGAAGTATGCAGCAAAGACCATTCCAAGGTGAAACTCTCACGCATTCTTTATTAAAGCATATATGTTACCGGTATTTGCCTGCAACTTTACTTGGTTGTTATTATTAAAGCAAATGCGCCTTCGTTATCTCTGTCAAATCAATCCCCCACCAAAATGAATTTTGAACGAAAGCAGACCCACCGGCGAATAATTAAACTTCAAGTAAGCATCAGTAATATTTTAGAATGAGATTTCTAACGATTGGATTGTATGATTCACAAATGCCAACGTTACTTTTCCGTTTCTTTGAATTGTAATTCGAAAAAATAAGGGTGAGTTGTAAGATTCCATTGGGTGGAATTATCTCATTGGTCCATGTGATGATTTTGGGCTAATCTAGATGTTGTAAAACATCCCCGGTTTTTATAAGGGGTTATTTTCTAATATTTCTTCTTTGATGGACGGTCGAGATCGAATGGTATAACTAAACTCTAGGAACTTGGTCCTATAAAAGGAACACAGTAGCCATCAGTAATGGGTGAAGAAGGAAAACCCAAGATTTCAACAAGGTATTACTATTACAATAAGATGGTCGGTGAGCAACTACGGAATAACGCTATAAGGTATTTCTCTTAAACTGATCTTGCATATTTATTGGGTGATTATCATGAAGTTCAACGATCCTATTTAAGCATCCATAAAATTTTATCTTATAGTTAGCATCTAGAGAGAGCGTATAGAACTCATGATCGTTTATTGACAGTATGCAATAACGTTTTTGTTTTCGTATGAGATTATGTTTTCATATTTTACATCAAGTTTTATACACAATCATGAAAACACATCATGACCATCAGTTCGTGAAAATTTTGAAATAAAATTAAGAATACTATCATAATGTGCTGAGTAAAGGGATGTCATGCTGCCTGCTCGTAGTAGTTAGATGAGTGTGTTTAGTCAGTTACAGTTATTAGTTATTTGAATAATTGTGTCTGTTTGATGAAGGACATGTGCCTTCTATCCATTGCGGATGGATTAGGGTTAATCACTGAGTATTTAGAAATTCTGGCTTCGTTCATCATGAACACAGATTTGACTCAATCTAGTCGGATTTGAGATTCTTATTTTCATTTTGTTCTTCTCCTCACTTCATTGATTGTTTAGTTGTTGTGTAAAAACCTAATAAATAAAGAGATAGGGAAGTCCTAGAGATAAGATTGAGATAGAGTAAAGGATTTCAACTGGATTCTAAAAGACCATTTATGTATCATTGTCATGTTGATTTAGATTGTAATTTCACGTTCAAGATGATGAGAATGATATTGATGTTCGTGGATATGAAACTCTATATTGGGGATCTTGAATTAGAGTGGTTTTCCTTCAATATCAGGTGGGAACTTTTGTAACTTTCCTGTAATCAATAAGTTACTTACATCTTTCTCGCAATTATTAAATTTCTATTTAATCTGCGAGCATGACAATTCTTTGATTCTTTTGAACATGCTTGTATGCAATTGAAATGGGTATGTTGTTGATATGCGTTGTCTGGTCTCATCGTGAGGAGCGACTATGTTTCCCCACGGCTTCTCACTAAGTCGACACTGGAATTTGGTATCACACTAGGGAGCTTAATACTATTGGAATTTGGTGGTATTGACTTCCAATATTGTATAGGGTCCGTGGAATTCAGCATTACCTAATAATAAGTTATTAAGGGTGGGATTTGCTCTTAATATTAAATTTACATGGCACTGGAATTTGGTGTCATTATAATTAGGGGTGGGACTATCCCCAATATCTCAGGGTATCTGAGGCTGTCGGGATCCCAAAACTATATATATTTCCTATATATGGGGAGATTAGTTGTATGAATGCTATGCTTGAAAGTTCAATCTTAGCAGTATAAATGGGTTACAGTGGTGTTCCTCGTTGAAGAATTTCTAGCAAATTCACGGTCCCATCTTGAATATGTGGCAGGGTCATACTAATCAAACTTTTATATATATTATAGACTTAGATGGTGGTTCTTGATTCACAAGATGTGCGTATTTTGTGTGGATGCTGTTATCATTTGAGATTGGAGTTATCCAAGCATTTTATCCTCCTTAGAGTGAGACGAGGTTATGATGACATATGTTTAGGTTATTATAACATCATTTCCATAGAACATCCCGGCGGTGTTCTTTTGTCCGAGCGAATCATATTGGAGTGGTCGTATGGTTTGTGTTGTGTGTAAAAGATGTATTATTATTCTCCTATATTAGATATATATAGCATATTAGTGATACATGGATGTTGTATTTGTTTCCACTTAGCATCTCTATGGGATGATGTGCTCACTTGTTTCCACTTTAGTCTTTCAGTTATCTGAAGAAATGGTGCACGTGAAGATATGCGTTCTCGTAGCTTAAAGCTTTAACGAATTTAGAGTTGTTGTATATACCTTTTACTAGGATATAACCCGTGTTGTAACGGCACGGGCTTTGGTTCTTCGAATGTTTGCTTCACTTGTTTGATTAATTATATTATTGTAGATCACACTCCTTAGGATTTCAATGTGGAATAAGACATCTTTTTTGTGACGATTTCGCAATACTATGAATTTATATCATGTATATTATTGTATATCATTAGTTGTTAGTGTGATGGACCGATGGTCGATATATCGTAATGGAATTGGAAATGAAACCCTTTCCATCATTGTTTTTCTGTTTTTGAAGTTGTAGAATGTGATGGTCCTATTGATATACCGCCAAATTCTCACTTACTGTTTTCTACCCATTGCAATCATTCGATGATGTTTGTGAATGCAGTTAAATTGTTTTGATTTACTGTAACTTTTTTTGTAATCCTACTTATAATTAAAGTGAATTTTCAACAATATTGTTATTAATTCGGTCAGAGTGCCAATTGGTAACCTAGAAAACTCAATTACATATGTGTCTCAAAGTAAAGAAATCCCATAGTTTCTCATGTTTTCCCGTCATTTGATTTTAGGCTCCCTTTGCCATTGCTTGAATAGTTCTATTAGTTTTTCCATATTGGTTTATCAGTGTAACCTGCGAAGAAAATTAGTGCAGTATGCTAGATTCAATTGGTATTGAACGGCTGTTAAACCTAAAACGTGTTCCAATTATGGTATCCTTTTTAAATTCTTATTTCGTCGGTGATCAACCTAAGAGGGAGGTAATGTTTTTTAAGGGAATGGTTTGGTCGTTTTTATGTTCTTGGTATATGGAATTTTCAATAAACTTTCTTTAATCATAAATCTTATATGTGATGCATGAAAATCTGATTGATACCTTCATATTCCAAGCAAAGATTGTGAAGTAACATATGAGAGGGTGCTCTATGATCATCAATCAAATCCTCATACGGGTATCATTTAAATTTACACCAAGGATGTGCCAATCAAATCCTCATATGGGTATCAGTAGGCATAAGCTGGTCAATCAATGGTTCTTCATGTTCTAATGCAATTTGTTTCATCGAATATAATTCAAAACCAACCACATCCTCTTAGTTTCAGGAGCTAGGGTGGGAAAGTATGGATCTTAAAAACAACTTCCCTCCAGATTTCGTGTCAGTAAAACTTTTGCTTATTGTCGGAGTCCTAGATAATAATGCTGTGCACATCTAATACGTATGATTCTAACATCCACACCATAAACAATATATCAAAACCCGAAATGGTTGTTTCTCGAAAATGTAGTTTTGTCTGACATTTCCCAAAAAAAAAAAACATAAAATCTTTAAGATATGCCTGTACCATATAATATTATGCTTAAAATTAAATGAACCTTATTTGAGACATGGTAGCAAGTATTTATAAAATTCTTAAAGGACAACGGCTTAGTAAATCGAAAATATCCACTTTAAGTCCACACTTAAGATCTTAAATCAAATGACAAATCAACAAAAGTAACCAATCCCGACTAAGAATGATTTACAATATCTAGGTAAATTGTGCCCGTAAAATTCAACAAAAATAGTTAAAAAAATCTATCTTCAATGATACATGAATAAATACACGATACATGGGAGAGTTTCTCATATTTTCAATATATATCTTCAATGATATATGTGTTTGAGATCTAAAAGTAAATTAGGGACCTAGTCTAAATGGTAATGGTATGAGACCTTGAAACACCTTGACCTAAGAGTATACAATTAAGAGGTGAAAACTCTCTAGCAGAAGTAGCAATTAATACAGTTGGAAAAATATTTAAAAATTGCACTCCATGAAAATCTTCTTGATTTTGGCTGAAGAAGTCAAAGTTAAATTGGACAACATAAAAAAAAGATATGGGTATTAGGAAACCTAATATAAGAGTAAAAATGAATAGAGAACAATCATATTTTTGAATCTCTTTTAAGCGCAAACGAAGAAACATAATCAAGATCACAAAATCCAACATAAAAATGTAGATTTTGATTATGAAAGAGATTAAGTTAAAAGTCATTTAATAAAATAAATCGTTTCACATTGAATGGGAAAAGTTACTCCCAAATAAATGACATTGGGAGGGTGGAGAGGAAATTAAAAACTTATTAACTATTGGAATGGTGGAGAGGAAAATGAAAAACTTATTAAATATGTGGCACAATCTTGATCAAATCTTAAATTTATGGCTCAATCTCTACCCTTCTTTATATGCTAAAAATATAGATTGAAAAACTTAAACCTAGACCGTCCTTTATGTGTCCCAAATGTAGATAACCGTCCATCTGGAAAAACACCATTGTCCCTTATAATATAGATATATGATTTGTTTTGTTAATCTGTAAAACAACACATTATTGTATTCATATCACTCGAGATACTTTCATTTATATAATATCAAAGTGTATGGGTTAAGTACTGTATCAGATTTTCCGTTTTGATTTTTTGGTAAATGAATTAGATCCTTATTACCTCATTATGTAGTTAATTTTTGTATTAGTAAGTAGATGGATTTTGGGGAGCTACACCGCAGGCCTCGGCCAATTTGCGGGTTCAAATCCCGGACCGTAAGCCCGGTAATACCTAGTAAGCTCTAATTCCGAGACAAAATTTGGGGGCGATGTTGGTAATTTAGTGGAAAAATATGAACACACTTAAAAAATTTGAACTAAAAAAAGAAAGTTTAAACCCTTATCCAAAGTAGAAAGGAGGGAGTATTCTCTTTCTGTTTTTCCTTAGACAAGTCGCCTGAAGTTTCAAGAAACTAAGAAACACATTATATTCAGTTCACAAATAACCTTAAAATTTATAAACCTTTTAAAAATACATATATTGGCCTACCAAGGAGTACGCCCACACTTTACGCGTCGGCTACCAGCATACACTTAACTAGGAGGGGGGAGATTTTTAAAAGATTTTTCCATTCTTAATGAATGTTGTAAGGGTTTTATGGTCACTGTTTTTTGGAACGCAAATATGCACCCTCATCCAGTGGATGTAGGGAGTGGATATCGCACCCATCAACATTATGCAAAATAATGATATAATACAAGAGAGAACTTATCTCGCACGCAATAAATCCCATATAACTGTTTATGGGTGAATATTGTTTCTGCTGGTTTT
The DNA here is from genome assembly GCA_023529315.1 of Papaver bracteatum. Lineage (NCBI taxonomy): Eukaryota > Viridiplantae > Streptophyta > Magnoliopsida > Ranunculales > Papaveraceae > Papaver > Papaver bracteatum. The sequence continues at coordinate 808 of JAJJWX010001070.1, read as the reverse complement.
GGTAAATTTGGGTGTGTGTGGATGAGAAACGAATCTAAACCCTAAACAGATGCACTGCAGGGAGTGCTTTTGATTCGAGATATCAATATGTACAATTCTGGGTTAAACCAAGAAATGGTCGTTCCAGACTTGCTTCGTTCACAAAGTGAAGGAGATGGGGTTGATCTTAGGGAGGGAAGTGAAGAAGGTGTTAAGATTGTGAAGGTGTTGATTATTTATGAATAGTATCAGAATGTTGAACTGGCTTGCACAATGTAAGCTATCAGTTCAGGCTGTTTTCAGGATACCGATGACAACACTTGGTTTTTTCTGTGATGTCTTATGATAGGTCGAAGAACCTATATATACAAGTCATTGAGCGCAACCCTTCATCTCGTAGGAAGTGGATGAAGTGGAGTGATACGATGAGTGGGGTCGTGTGTGGGTGATTGTCACACGATCACGCCTTTTCCAACTTCCTCATCATCGCTAACCATTCACGCCTCCTGACACGTTCGTGTAATGGTATGTTGCACGCTATAAACCGCCAGACCAATACCCTATCAATTATCCCCCAGTTTGTGACATTCTTGATTCTCTAATGAGCAGATCATGGGACCCACCGCAGAAATAGCATACGGTGCTAAGTTAAATAACTAAGTTATTTAAGAAATTGATATTCATGAAATATCATGTGTACTCGATGCACGTAATGCATCGAAAACAATCAATATATATGAAGCGTCGCTGTTTTAAAGCTTTTTCCGAATAAGTCGCGGATTAAGCGTCTTAAAATATTAGCATGCCCAACCATCTTCGAGTGATCATT